>JAGDQP010010638.1:0-15968 GCA_022664845.1 Lepisma saccharinum
CCATGCTGTGCAGACCTTTTCCCATATCGCCTCGGGGGCTGCACCCTCATAGCGGTGGTTTGATCCATTTATTGAAACATTTTCGTGATGGTACACCTTCATACCAAATTTCGTTTCTCTAGCTTCAGTGGTTTGGAAAATGGTATTTGGGCGGCTATGTTGAATTAAAGAAAGCGATTTTTAAAAAGTTTTCTTACATTGCCGTTACCTACTTGTGATGGTACACGTTCATACCAGATTTCGTTTCTATAGCTCGAATGGTGTGGAAAAAGTTTTTGTGCGGCCATTTTGATCCAAGTTAACAACTTTTTCAAAAATGTAAATGATTCCTAAACTACTCTTGTTAATACACCTTTATGCCAAATTTCGTATCTCTAGTTCAAACGGTCTGGAAAATGGATTATGATGTCAGCCATTTTGGATTCAAAATGATGTCTTTGCAGATATTTTGTAATCTACTAGTGATGATATACCGTCATACTTCGAAATTTCATATTTCAATCTTTAACATCTTTTTTTCTTACAGAACCTCAAAATCGCTGATTTCGCAATAAACTCTTCTTCCTGTATAGCATGCTGACGTTTTGTGACAAGCGGAACACGGCTGCATGCACTGCCGTGCGTCTTGATACTCCCCTCGATTCGCTCGCGTCGCTGCGCCAAGAATCCCACGGCAGGCCGCGCATCGAACTTGAGGAGTTTGGAGGAATCTGCAGTGCACTGCGCCACATGATGCAGATATCCTCTCATACTCCAGAGCGCTGTTCGAATGGGGAAACGTCCACATTCTGCCTGTATAACATGCTCCTGGCAATGCTAACGTTTATGACGAGTAAAACGTGGTGGGACACGCAGGAGTATTGGAAGTTGGCACGAGGAACTAGGCTCATCCATATTCCATTTCACCACTTTTTAAGGTTGAAGGAGTTGACTGGACAGTTTGCACCCCTGGTGCTTTTGCTCGTATTTCGCAGCTTTTTACACTTGTGTAATGTATATACTCGCTTCGCCTCATTGGGGCGCTGCCCCCAGAATTCCAAGATGGCCTCGCTGGGGCGCACCCCTTTATTGCAATCAGGCTCCAGCTGGGAACTGTAACCTAGTAGGGGAGACGAGCCGAATTTATTCTAACCTACTCGTAATGGTACACCTTCATACCAAATTTCGTTTCTCTAGCTTCAGTCATTATAAAGTGGGGCTTAGGCGGGCATTTTGGATAAAAGATGGACACATTTTTAACGTTTTCTTATATTTTCGTGACATACTCGTGATGATACACTGTCATACCAAATTTCATTTCTCTATCTCGAACGATGTGAAAAATGGTATTTCAGCTGCCATTTTGAATCAAAGATGGTGAATTTTTTAAAACGTTGTTATGTTTTCCTAAACTACTCTTGATAATACATCATTATGCCAAATTTCCTATCTCTGGCTCAAGCAGTTGGAAAATGGATTTATGACGCCCGCCATTTTGGATCCAAGATGGCGTCTTTAGAGATATTTTGTAATATTTTCATAATCTACAAATAATGTTGTACTGTCAAACTAAATTTCATTATTCTAGCGGCAGCCGTTTAGGCTGTGTATTCTTTAAAAGTTTAGGGTTGGCGGCCATTTTGAATTCAAGTTGGCGACTTTTTTAAATTTTTAAAAAGTTTTCTTAATTTGCTACCAATGATGTAGTTTCATACCAAATTTCACTGTTCTATCTTTAGCCGTTTAGGCTGTGTATTCTTTGAAATTTTAGGTTTGGCGGCCATTTTGAATCCAAGATGGCGACCTTTTCAAAATGTCGGAATTTTTCCTTTATCTACTTATCATCCTCTACCTTCATACCAAATTTCATGTTTCTAGCTTACTCCAAACACCCTAAACAATATGATGAGTGAGTCAGTCAGTGAGTGAGTGAGTGAGTGAGTGAGTCAGTCAGTTAGCCTAAACTGTGCAATTTCAGGGGTCCACAACTAGAACATAGTTTGAGATACGAATATGAAATTTTGTACATCTGCACATATTTACCATATCTCCTTAACGGCAAAAGCTCATATTCCTATCTTTAACATCTTTTTTCTTACGGGGCCCCCAAATCGTCGATTTTGCCATAAACTCTTGTTCCTGTATAACATGCTTCTGGCAGTGCTAACGTTTTCTGACGTGAAGAACTTGGCTCATGCACTGCCGTGCATGTTGATATGCATTTTAATTACTATTTGGTGCTCCACAATAATTCTAGATGTCAACCATTAACACTTAATTATCCTACGTGTTATATTATATTATTATGCTCAAACCCACTATTTTAAAATTAGGCCTACGTTATAACACACGATTTCTAAAACCTTTTGTATTTTTAAGATCATACTTTTACGTGGCGATTTTCACAGGTTTCAAGATTAACACACTTGCTCCACTATGAGCCACATTCTGCAGTCTCCTCCAAATCTTTACAATGAAAGCATCTATCTGAACAGCAAACGAAATTTGCAGAGTTATCAGGCTCCCACTTAGTATTCGGTTAAGTTAGAATAGACTCACATTCATAAATTATATACAAAAGGTCAAAACATATGTATTCGTTTCTCTGCCAGTAAATAATTTATGGTCTTCTTTCATGTAAATAACATAATTATTGAAAATCTTTCACCACAAGTGTGAGAAGAATACACTGTTTTCAGCTTTATCCTGTCAACACCGAGCATGTTCAATCATTTTCTTTCGCAGAAAGTCGAGCATAAACATGCGTTCCCAAGTCTGATCAAAATCCTGCTTAAAATAATAAAAATATATTATAAAGTTAATAATAGTTTACAAAGCTGTGTTCAACATGGTTTCCGTGTTCGTACATTTCATGAATGAAAAGCGAAGCCTATATCCCTCTTCCACTATGTATTCAGTGGAACTTCATTGTTCGCAATATGATGCTTTCACAACAGAATTCATTCAAACACATTCAACAAAATGTATACATACATTTAGAAATCTAGTTTAGTTATTTTCACTCAAAAGTTAGAAACATGAATTGTAACTATGTAAAGACATGTAAGACTTACGTGCAAACCTGTGCTTTCAAATAAATTTTATCTTCTTTTACTGTTTCCATAATATCTCTGCATTTGAATTAGTCATAAGAACACGTCTTGCCCAAACAAAATATCTCAACCTTTAAACTGCAAGTCATAAATGAACCCTTTGTTGTAAAGTATCACAAATACTTTAATATGATACTTCACATGTCATTTCCGATTATGCTAAACTTTCTAAGAACAAATATAAAATCTCAAATTAATACAAATTTAGAACTGATCCCTCGATCAGGCAATATCGTCTTTTAAAAGTGTTTCCACACATCTTCACGGTCCAATAAATTTAGCCCAGTGACAGCTATCAAATTAAATGTTTCCAAAAATGATGCTTTATTTATATCGCGAATACATGTTGATTTCAGTTCATAAGGTGGATACTTCATCAACTTCGTTCAAATTTTTAAAACAATGATGTTCAAAGATAAATTACTTTTTCACTGGCTATTTCGAATCGTGGCAGGGAAAATACTGTCACATTTGTGGGACGCTTACATGTAGTTTACATTGGTTGGCAAGTTTCAAAGTGTCAGTTTCAACAAATTTCTAATCTAACAAGTAACACTATTTAAAGTGGACACACAGATTTGAAGGCCTTTTTTATTAAGCATTAAAGAATGATTTTGTATATCAAAGATTAGGTGCCCTTGCCCAGTGGTTGTAGAGATATTGGCAAGAAAAGGAATTACTAGCATTGTTTGTGGATGGCTACACATCTGGCGCCATTTTACACTCAATGCTGCACACTGCGGTGATATTATTGATATCCGCACACCGTTATCCAGATGATAATACTTGATTAAAATCGGCTATACTGTCAGACTATATGGCACCTGAATTACTTTACAGACAGTAATCGTGTGCGATTCTAAGAACTTGAATGATCATTCGTAAATTGTCCGCAGACACTCTTACTACTGTTATTCAACAAGATCTCCTGGACTTAGAATTTCTGTTATAAATGTTAGTCAGATGTCAGGACGAGAAAAAGAAATTAAACAAAAAGTGAAATATCCTCTTTTCCTGAGATCTTTCCAAAATGGTGTTGACACAAAAGAACTATCTACTTAGATACAGAATTATAGTATAACGATATAAACCATACCAATTTTAAGAATGATTTCAATGATATCCACAGCAAACTTGCTGGGTAAAGCCTCGCTGGCTCAAGTGTGCAGGAATTCGCCTCATCAGACAATGTGCGACGACAACATGCACAGAGTCAGCTCGCTGTGCAAATTGCGGTACGAATGACTCTTCACAGTCATTCGTAAACAATACAACCTCTTTTCCACACATCCATTATAAAAGAGATCATACAATTATTTCAATGTCTTATATACGAACTATTTTTGATAAAATAAGAAAAGAAATAACCAAACTAAAAAAAAACACACAGATACTTTTACCAAAATCTCGATCCTTGCAGATATTGTAGTAGACTTTCTTGCTGATGGCACACATTAAGCCGTTACCACAGGCGCAATATACGAGTAATGTACTGGAATGCCAATGGAACAAGTCACATTCAAAAGATTTTTCAACACTGTAAAATAGGAGACACAACGTTCATCCAAAAAATGGAGGCAGCTGAGCTTCGGCCAGATTTCGGTTGAACGTTTTACTTTCTGTAAAAATTTCAAAATTCGCATATATATATATATATATATATGACGCTCATATATATGATTTTTCCAGAGTATTTCATTGAAGCAAAGCATTTTTTGAAAGGAGAAAATAAGAAAAGGTAATGTTCCTTTAAAATTTTAAAAAAATGTTGAGTTATATTTCGGCTTTCTGAGTTATATTTACTACGAGGAATGTCTCGTTAAAAAAGGAGAGATACATTTGCTACAGTGTAAACATTTATACCCAACTTAATTCCTCTTTCCGCCAATACAATCCCTGTCGTCTTCGGTCCACCAGTGAACTTTTTACTATTCACAGTGTTAAAACAATATAAACACTCAAAAGGACGAGGCCTTCAGTGACAAGGAAGTAACATTACTCCTGTTATGGGATTATAGAATATCCATCCAAGGCTTAAACTTCATCCACAAAAGTACGTAACCTCAAAATTGCCAGTTTAGCTTACCCTGCGATCAGAAAAAGACCGAATTTTAAGCGTAAAATAAGTTGAACGTTCATGGACAAAACATGTTGGCCAATTTCAACCCATTTTCAGTTAACGTTAAGCTATTACAAAGAAAATGTTAAATTCTAAAATATAGTTAAAGTTACCAATCTTTTCGCTGTACTTCTTAAATTATATCCAAATTTAAGAGTAAATACTACAACAAGCTAATTTTCGACTTTTATTTCTCCATAAAACGGAGTAACTTTCATCCATTCCGTTTCCACTTTTTACAGTGAAAGAACAAAACAGTGATCTTTCACTAATAAATAAAATCCATTTAAAACATTATCACAAATTCAAAGTTGGAAATTATAACATTATTCGATCAGACCGCTCAGACTACAAAGGTGGAAAAGCAATTATCATAAAAACTAATTTACCATACAACTCCATAGCACTACTAAACTTACAAAGACTAGAGGCAACAAGCATCCAGATCTACACATCCACTCATCTGTATAGCAGCATACAAATTCCCAGGAATTCCACTTCACCTATATGATTTTATACAGCTTATCAATCTAGGATCAACAGTATTAATAGAAAGAGATCGAATCGCAAAGCATTCGATTTGGAACTCTCGAATTACTAACCAGGCAGGAACCGAATTACATAATGCATTACCAAGAATTTGACTTACTCCCTCCGCACCATCTGAACCAACACATTCCCCATTACATGGAGGTCGACCAGACGTGCTAGATATCATTCTATACAAGGATGCACTCACCACTGACGGTCGGCACTCAATAAATGCCTTGGATCCTGCCCACAACACTATCAGACTAGATGTCAGCCACTTACACACTACCTACACCTCCACTTACACACTTCTGTCATACACAAAACAGACTGAATCTGTTACCGATAGCTATTTACAGTAACGAATGATTCTCCAGTACCACTAAATACCAATGAAGAAATAGATCAGACAACCAAAACATCACTTCCGCTATTGATTTAGCTTATCATCTTACCACTTCTTGCAGTACAAAATCAATCCAAATCAAAACTGAAGAACAAAGATCAGTTTCTTATTACAATTAAAAGGTTGGTTAGAAATTGGCGGCAAATAAGACGGCATTTATCTTTTAAAATACTCTACAACCACTTACAGAAGATAGTCAAAAACAGAATTAAAAGAATACAAGTTCAGCAATGGGGCTTTACCATCCGAAACATGTACACAGTCAACCATGAGTTTTGGAAAATTTGCAAAAATTCAATTAAGTTTGGCAGGTCAAGATCTCGAGCAGTTCATACACCCAGAGAAATAGTATTCGCAGCCATGACAAAGCCACAATATAACAGACCGACTCGAAGAACTATTGAGCCCAAATACAGACCACAAAATGAAGAAATAATAGACGCAGTACACAGAGATCTTATAACTACAGTCCTTGACGAAGCACTACCACCTGCTGAGTTAACAACATTAAGGGAAATACAACACTTCCTCAAGAAAATTTGTACCAGCAGACTTGTTGGCTTGTCACAAGCTGCCCTCAAAGAATGTCCAAGAAAACTAATGTACTGCAGACTTGTCAGTGCCAACCGTCTACATGATTACTTTCCATCTTACTGGAAAGAAGCTAAAACAGTGATTCCAAAACAGAATAAGGACTATTTATACCCACTACATGTTCAACGATATGCAACATCTCCCAAATTAGTAAACTCTTCGAAAGAATTGTACGTGACAGACTCCAGAACTACATCTCAAAAAACTAAAATTTTCCTGCACATCAATTCGGTTTCCGCAAAACACACGATACAACACCACAACTTGTTCTCGTGGTAGAGCATATACACACAAATTCAACGATTTTGGACATGCAATTGGAATATTCCTGGACGTTCAAATAGCTTTTGGTAAAGTTTGGCACAATGGTCTTCTGTATAAACTAAATTTATTCTACTTCCTACCAGCATATTGTAAATTAATCCAATCATACCTACAGAACAGGACCTTCTGTGTCAGTCATGATGGTGCACGAACTTACCCAAGGAAAATCACAGCCAGAGTACCGCAAGGCTTCGTCCAATCACCAATTCTATACAGTCTCTATACAGCCGATATACCAATCTCACCGATAATCTCAAAATCTGTACATTTGTAGTTGACACTGCCGTTTTCGCCTCTCATCGTAATCTACAATATGTACTCTCAGCACTTCAAATGCATCTCAACGCAATAGATCAATGAGTCACCGCCTGGCGTATCAAAATAAACTCCGAAAAATCAGTTGCAGTACATTTCACTAGAAGATATGGCGAGCTCCCTGCAATACCACAAATACAAAGTCAGACATCCAAACCCAGCAATTTGCAAACTTTCTAGGAGTTTACCTTGATCGAAGACTGACATTCAAACATCACATAGACGACACAGCCCACCGTGCAACTCATAGACTAGTCTTACTATACCCAATTCTAAGAAGTCCAGTTTTATCAATAGAGATTAAATTTTATACGTATATAAAATGATCCCATGCTCCTGTACGCTTTACCAGCATTTAGACATGAGGCAAAGACCTAAATACAGAAATTACAGAGGGAGTATAACAGAGTTGCTAGAATAATGAAAGGACATCACTTAACTCTTGAGGACCTGGATTTGTCATACTTAGAAACCATCATAGAAAACCATCACCGAACAACATACATACCTTATAGCATTCAGAACTACTATCACTCAAAGAAATGTTCACAAAATGTCTAAACCACCTTAATATCTAAAAGTCCTTAACACCACCATTTTCCAACCGAGAAGCGACAGCTGCTTCTTTGTGATCACATTTACGTAAAGAATCCTAACATGAAATTAACTCAAGCTATGTTACGACCTGCGGATACGAAAATCAAATGAATTTCTGTTAGAGTTACCAGCTCTATTCTCTACCATTCTATGCGCACTTCGTAAAAGAAAAAAATAAATGCGCTCAAGACTTAACGTATTTGTTTAACAAACTAATATCTCTCTTTCAGTGTCATTCGGTGGCTTTGGCTGTCTGTTCTTCGGAGGGAGTTTACTTTCAGTCGTTGAACTCCTCTATCTATTTGGTCTCCAGTCATTTCAGCTATTTTACATGAGATTCTTAACAGCCAGGACCTACAGGAAAGTAATCCCGGTACGAAGATCAAACCGTCAAATACATAATGAACCCATGGGACCATTCTTCACGGGTCAACTTACGGGAAATGACTCAAGGCAGCCTTTAGATCTAGCACACGGTTATCAGATAAGGTAAGAGATTGCAGTGTCTCTGTACATACATCACAATACTTCTAAATTACTTTTGTTTGTGTTAAAATGTTGAAACATTCAAAGGTAGCTGATCACTGCTAAATGTCGTATTAAGATTGCACAGATCAAACATTTGAAAGCCACTTGCATTTTACGAAACGCTCTGCTACACTGTACTATAATTCTACCACCGAAAGCGTTTTCCAATTAGTTAGAAAAGTAATGAAAATTCTCAGGATTAAAGCGGCTTAACTAGATAAAATATGTTCTGGAAAATGGGAAAGAATACATAGAAAAGACTGTCAGTAAATTAATAGTTCACCTTGTAACCAGTGCGTGAATTAGGGGTGGCTGATGCCTGGGATTTCCCCCCCACTGGCTCATAAGTTTTCCACTCTGACAAATTTATTTTTTGTCCCTGCCAGGGATAAATTTCTCCCCGTTAGAAAATGTTTCGATCAACATCAGATAGAAAATCGAAACATCTTTAGTCGGCAGAAGTTGAAACTATTTTCATGAAAGTGACAAGGGTATATGAACTTTTACTAGCAGCTAAGAAGCCTATTTGGGAGCCATTTCTTTTGTGATATTTATGAAGTCCAAGACATACAGTCCCATTTTCCAATAGGGGATTACTAAATCATTCACAATAATATAGTTCATAAACATCACAAAAGAAATGGCTTCCAAATAGGCTTCTTAGCTGCTTGTATAAGCTCATATATCCTTGTCTCTTCCATGAAAATTCAGGGTGGTTCTCGAAATCTGTATCAGGGCCATAACTCAGCTCCTAGTGCACAGAAATCTTTGAAACAAAAATATCAGTACCAAAGTGCATGTACGGAATCACGTGGTGATGCTTTTGAAACCAGTGGCGTCTCGAGAATACCTCTACAGCCGGAAACTTCAAACTTTTTATTAGAAACAATGGGTGATTTTGTTTTCTTTGAAACAAACACAAAATTTTAAACAACTTTCAGATGAAACATTGTTCAATATCTCGGAACGTTTGGCATCTATAAACGTGAATTAGTAGGTTAACAGGTAACTTATCAAGTAACTCTTGTAACTGACAATACTTAAAAATGTTTCACCTGAAAGTTGTTCAAAATTTCGTGTTCGTTTCAAAGGAAGCAAAATCAACCACTGTTTTCTTTTATTTCTTCCCGGGACGCGGGACGTTTTCGAAACTTTCATCGTTAGATTCGCATATCCCATTTAGTATTTCATCTTAGTTTGGAACCTTTATTTACTATTTTCTTTGAGTTACAGCATCCAAAAGGCCCAGAAAACCTTCTACACCATAATAATTTTGACTATCAATTATGTGTTTTAGCTGCCAAACGGTATGAGCAATGAGAAAGTGTTTCCTCTAAAAGTTGTTCAAAATTTAGCGTTTGTTTCAATGGGAGCAAAATCAATTCCTGTTGCCATTTAAAATTTTGAAGTTGCATCCTCCCCGTAGAGGTATTCCCGAGATGCTCCTGATTTCAGAAGCATCACCACGTGATTCCTCACATGCACTTTGACATTAACATTCTTTGTTTCAAAGATTTCTGTGCACTAGGAGCTGAGATATGGCCTAGCCCTGTTACAGATTTCGAGAACCACCCTATACATATACCAGGTGTATGCATAAGTAGTTTCCGGTTTACCTAAGAGATGGCGCCAGCGAAAAGTACGCAGCGTATTCATTTGACACATACGTCATTTTGTTCGTCTGACATTAAACTACAAACACACACAAGTTGAGTCCGCACTACACTAGCGTCTTTGTTTTATCGTTCAGTGATCATGTCAAAGTTTGTGCCTGAAAAAGAACATTTGCGGCACGCATTGCTTTTCTTATTTAATCAAAAGAAAAAGGCTGTTGAAAGGCATCGTGTACTGGTAGAGACATATGGTGAACACGCTCCATCGATTACAACATGTGAGACATGGTTTCGACAATTTAAAAGTAGTGATTTCAATGTGAAAGACAGTGCGCGCTGTGGTAGACCACAAAAGTGCGAAAACGAGCAATTGCAGGTGTTATTGGAAGATGACCCAGCTCAAACCCAACAGCAATTGGCAAAAGCATTAAATGTGTCACAGGAAACAATCAGCAGATGGGGAAGATCAATAAACTGGGTAAATGGGTCCCACACGATTTGGATGAACGTCAAGTGGAAAATCGCAAAGTCACTTGTGAAATGCTGCTTCAACGCCACGAAAGAAAATCCTTTTTGTATCGAATTGTGACGGGTGGGGAAAAATTGATTTTTTTTTAAAACCCGAAGTGAAAAAATCGTGGCTTTCACCTGGCGAAGCCGGTCCTTCAACACCAAGGCCAAATCGCTTCGGCAAGAAGACCATGCTTTGTGTCTGGTGGGACCAGAGCGGTATTGTGTATTATGAACTCTTGAAGCCCGGCGAAACCGTTAATGCACAACGCTATCGCCAACAAATGATTAATTTAAATCACCCCTTGATCGAAAGACGACCGGAATGGGCCCGAAGACATGGCAAAGTGATTGTGTTACACGACAATGCGCCGTCTCACACAGCAAAACCAGTGAAAGACACCTTGAAATCGCTTGGATGGGACATCCTTCCGCACCCGCCATACTCCCCAGACCTGGCGCCATCTGACTATCACCTCTTCGCATCAATGGGGCACGCGCTCGCAGAGCAGCACTTCAGCAATTTCAAAGACGTTGGAAAATGGTTCGACGAATGGTTTGCCGCTAAAGACAAGCAGTTTTTCTGGGATGGCATGCATCAATTATCTGAAAGATGGGCGAAATGTGTGGAAGTCGATGGCCAATATTTTGAATAAAACAAAATTAATTTCCCTTGAAAATTACGCGTTTTCTTTACCACAAAAACCGGCAAAAACTTATGCATACACCTGGTATATATACAGATGCTTATCAGAATAATGGAAACACCTGAACGAAAGTGCAACTTACCAGATTAATATGGTGTCGGGCCACCTTTCGCCTTCAGAACAGCCTTGATGCGACGTGGGATGGAGGCATAGAGGTCGTGAATGGTAGCAAGTGGAATATTACACCATTCCTCGTGCAGGGCATCGGCCAGTTCTGTGAGAGAGGATGGAGGTGGAAATCGTCGCCGGAGTCGTGTTTCCAAGATGGACCACAGATGTTCAATTATGTTGAGATCTGGGGATTGGGCGGGCCAGGGGAGGTGTTGAACTTCATCCCGATGTTCCTCAAACCACGCTGCAACAACTCCAGCTGTGTGAATGGGTGCATTATCATCCTGGAATATGGCGTCATTGTCCGGGAACAACATCCGGACCATAGGATGCAAGTGGTCTCCTAAAATTGCGACATAATCGTTGGCAGTGATGCGTCCGCGAAGTGTGACCACAGGACCCAATGAAAACCATGATATTGCGGCCCACAGCCTCACCGTGCCGCCGCCATGTTTCACAGTTGGGCGGAGACACTGCAGATCATACGCTTCTTTGGGCGTTCTCCACACATAAACACGGCCCGTGGTTTGGAATAGGGTGAATGGTGACTCATCCGACCACACCACACGTTTCCAGTCGTCAACGGTCCAAGTTGCGTGGTCGCGGCACCATTTGCTTTGTGCTAAAGCGTTCTGGTCCCTGATGAGAGGTTTGGCCGGTGGAACACGACCCCGTAAGTTCATGTCATGTAATTCGCGGCGGACTGTGATTGTCGAAACAGGTTGGGGGAGGTGCTGATTGAGTTCCTCCGTCACCAGTGGCACAGTGGCACGACGGTTCCCCGTGACAATGCGCTTTAATACCCGGCGTGCCCTGTCACTGATGCTTTTCTTCCGCCCACTGTTCCGCTTCCCCGATGTGGTTTTCCCGTGTGTTGTGTAGGCCGTCATCACCTTCGACACTGTCCCTGGCGACACACATTAACACACTAGCCACTGCCGTCACACTCACTCCACATAACCGCGCACCAACAATTTGCCCTCTTTGAAACTCTGAGAGGTCTCCCATTTTACACTACCTCCGTCTGCTGCAGCCACTGCACACTCCTGTTCCACGACGCCTGACGTAGTATGGAGACCGACCTAACACACCACCACCAGCAGTCCGGCGCTGCGGTGGCCACGACACCACTGCCAACCCATACATCTGACGTGTTGCCAACTACAGGTGTTTCCATTATTCTGATAAGCATCTAGGTTGCCTGTTGAAATTCGTGCGTTATATTTTATCTCCTCCCTGGCCAAAAAGTTTAATTCGCACACTGCTTATAACTATGTATCGCATGCTACTCAACTTAATCCATAAATTATTATATTAAAGCTAATGAACATATTAGTGTAACCATTTAAGCATTTTGGCCAGTAAACCTAACCTTGTTGTACTCTTCCCCTGTTTACTTGAGATTAGGAATATTCAGTATCTTATCTGTTCAAAATTAGGAGTTCTTTAATTCAGCACTCGAACAATAAGGATCTTATGTGAATAAATGGGTTGAAAAGTAAACTGATTTGACTTACTTTTTCTTTACTTTTGGCAGACACAGTCGCTGGTTCAGGTCCCTTTAGTTGTTACGTTAAAACCAATGTTTTGGAACCCACTCATATATTTTTGTTAAAGTACATGGTGCCTTCTGAAGCTCACAAACTGTTATGGAAGATTGATAACTCAAACTTATTACCCTTGATGATTTAGAATGCATAGTTGCTATTCTCTCAGAAAATGCGGTACTCATGTTCCTCGGGACTATCTCAAACCAACAATATTAGTTGTTTTTTTAAAAAAAGAAAGGAAAATTTCGCAAATAATAATTACAAATTGTTAGGCCAGGAATGATGTACTTTATTCTAACAGCTAGATATTAGTCAAAGTTGAACAATGCCGAAGAAGATAGAGTTCGTCTGCCCGTTAAATATGTTAAGATGTTTAGTGAGAGTTGAGCGGAAGAATATATAGGGCAGCAAAGCAAGGGGTGAGCTCCAAATGATTTAACAAAGAGCGCGCAAGAAAATGATAGGCAAAACATATAGAATACATTTTTCCGCAAAACAATCTGGCTTAAATCACCACAAATTTCCTACCTTCACAAGTTACTAAACTCACGAAAAATAACATACCCACACACACGTTGGAGCATATGAATAAATACATCAAACATAATGCATAGTGTAGCCTGGGCCTATTTGGATCAGGGGCTATTTTGATCAGGGGAAAACCGGTCAATACTAACATGTTTTGCGAGATTTTTCCCAGTCTTCAATCTATTGGCTTAAGTATTACTGAGGAAAATATCTCAGAAACCATGACGGTATATTTTCGTGTAAATATTAGAAATTCGAAAATTCGGGAAATTAAAATTCTTTTATTTTATTTTCATGATTATTATATTAAAGGAATTATATTTGTTTTAAGATTGAGAAAATAAACGGATTATTCCGAAAGATATGTTTCAGAAATTTCGAGTTTGAATCACCATTGCTCAATATTAGGTTTATACCATGTAAAAGAACAGATTCGTCGTTTACTACGATGATAATATACTACTTTTAAATATGATGTCACACATAAAGTATGCCCAATTAGTCTATTCTTCTAAAGAATCACGCTGATAGAATGAACAACTTGTATTTGGGTGCCCACTGCAGGAATTTCAACGCCTTCCAATTTGCGAGGCAACTCCATATAATAAAGGATTCGAGTGTCTTCACTTAAACCCATGTAGGTATTCAAAATACTATTATGAGATTTACAAAAATCTGTATTTAACAATAGGGCTTAACCTTAATGCTCTCTCTAGAAATCCCGACATGGCTTCTTACATATAGTAGTGCTGTCAAACAGCTGGTATTACAACTTTCCGTTGACATAATCATAAAAATATCACACTGTACCTAGGTACAATGTTTCTTTACTTAATGTTTTGCTTCATCTCAAATATAAAGTGACGTGCCAATGATACTATTAATTTACCCGAGTTAGCATTCTCAGTGAACCACCTATCTGACATCTCTTACACAAAATTGATTACAATCGGTAAGCAAAAGCTAACATTTCAAACAAAACAATCTACCGAATTGTGTAAAACATCGAGAATCCGGAGTAAAGTTGCATTTTCAGGTAAAACGTAATATACTTAATAACTCAAATACCTAATCTGAACTAGAGTACATAACAAAACAACCGAATATATAACAAAAATAACATGAAAGCACCCTAACGTTACCTAAACGTACAAAATTAGCCCGAATGCAGCCTAACCTATTTGCCTTGCACTTGTATTCTGCAAACAACGTAATTAAATCTCATCAATCCGCTATAACACTACTTAATCTAACGTAAACTATACTTGTTACTCACAAGTACATATATCAAGCATGATGTCATTACTCTCATTACCAAAAAACAATTGAAGCAGGTGTGTGTAATAAGATAATAACAAGATCAGCTTTTCTGAGAACGATATATAAGATTGGTTACGAAAATATTTCCAGCGAGAATTGTGAATAAGATCACTTCATGTGTGTAAAACAATATCTATTGACCATATGATACGAGGAACATTTGATCAATTACGTATTTGGAATATGGTTTCGTGTATTAGTCAATATGTGCTTGGTTTCCACGATAAACAATTGATAAAATTTGTCACAGAATAATTTGAAGCCGCCACAGCTTTTATTGACAGTCATTCAATATATTCCGTCCGTTTTGATAGACTGAAACCTGTAAATTAGAGTAAACCTAAAATTGCAAGTCAATTAATTTCATTTCCTCTATAAGTTAAGAGGGCTCAAAGTTTCAGAAAATGACGATTTGGGCGCCAACGTACATGTAAATCTTAATATCTCAAATGAGAATTGAGATATTGCAAAAATAAAAGCATCTTTCTCTTCAGAATTGAATATAGGTTAATATGATCTGTCACGCGACATATTCACTTACATCTTTGGAATTAAGGTACGAATTTTAAAATGTTGAAAATCGATATCCCAGAAACTATATGATTTACTTTTCTATAAAAAATATCTATTGATTTGCCTGTTTCAAAAAGGTCTATGCAAAGTTTCAACTTGACATCAAAATGGGATGCCTGTTTTCAAAATTATATTGTACATGCATAAACGGTTCTTTTGGATCTGGTTTGAAATTTTAAAAATCGATATCCCAAAAGTTACATGATTATTTTTATTTTTAATATATATATATATATTGGTTTGTCGACATTTCATTAAGCCCTGTACAAAGTTTCAACTTGGGATCTCAATGGGATCACTGTTTTCAAGATTATGTTATGTATTTTTGATCTCTTTTTTTCTTTCTCTCTGTTGAGGGTAAATTGGTGTTAAGTTAGTCAGGTCCACACCAATAAAAGGACTTCAACGTGTAATATGAGTTTGCTTGGTGATTCACAAGTGAAGAAATGAAATTGCTATGCATGACAGAACATGTTGGAGTATGCATGTCAAGTGTGTGTGTATGTGTGTGTGTGTGTGTGTGTGTGTGTGTGTGTGTGTGTGTGTGTGT
>JAGDQP010010638.1:15978-45717 GCA_022664845.1 Lepisma saccharinum
GTGTGTGTGTGTGTGTGTGTGTGTGTGTGTGTGTGTGTGTGTGTGTGTACGTCCGCATAATCACGATTGCTCTGTGTCCCTTTCAGAAGAGAAGTTCGGCATAGTAAATAATCACGGAACTAATGTCACTCAACCACAGCGCCATCTGTTAGCGTTATGCTCAAGTACTTGATGAAGGATAAGAAACTTTTCTAAAGCGTTTACAGAAAAGACTGTTTTTTGTGGTTGCCAAAAATTTGTTTAAATAGGGCCCAAACAAATCTTTGTTTTCTACCGGCAAAACATTCTTCAAACAAATTAAATTGAGTGCAATGAAAAAACATAACGCCGAGCAAAAATAGAACCGAAGTCTCAATACTTTTTAGTCTGACACGCTACCTATGTCTCTAGCGCAACACACTACCACATTGGCCTGTTTCGTTGTAATTATGTGAAAGCCAAGCTTGAAAGTTTCTTAGTTATTAATATTTCAAATGAATATAATATTGCAAAATTATCTGCTCTAGCGGATTAGGATGCAGTCAAGTATGACTGCAAATGCAGCAAATATAGTGAACCGCATTAACAGACTACGCATAGATGTACATGAGTTGAAATCAAAACTACAACTTTAAATTATTCACAAAACAGTCCGCCGAGAGTTACAATTAGAACCTGAGGAGCTGGTAAGTCTTGAAGCCGATTATTATAATAAATGTATTCTTTGAAGGCGGCTAATGGAAAAGTATTTGGAAGGGCATTAAAGTTGTGTCAAGGTTAAATAGCATATATTATGGACATGAACTTTTAAATCTTCCAATGCCTCTAGAAAATCAAGACTGTACGGTTATATTTGCATGAGTAAGCCCATTAAAACTGTCAGATGCACGTGAATTTTGGGTGGTATTACGCATTTCGAAATTACACTATTCATCGGTTTATTACTGTGACAAAAGTTTAATACGTTTTTCAGAAGTGAAAAAATATTCCACAATACCTAACTATTAATTCTACCAAAACAGACAAATGTTCAAGGGCTAATTTGACAAACAACGAAATCAAAATGCAAATAAGAACGGCAATGACAAACGTAAAATTAAAGAAGCAAGAAAGTGCTCCTAATTTAAATTATCAAACATTTCCAAACTTTACTCAGGCACAAAGCGCTATTAATCATTCACAAAATTGAACAGCTGGAAACACTTAGTGACGTAACAGTAGCTTCAAGCACGGAACAGGTGAACGCGGACCAATGGATGCTTCACGGAGAATTTGTATTGCAGCAATAATGTCATGAGTTAATGAGTGAAAAGATTACAAAGAGTCAAGACGTACACATTCAAAACAGTAGTAAAATACAACAGGGCAGTGGTTGTGAACAAGCGTCAAGAATTTCGATTACGGAATTAAGTGCTAGTGTTAAGGTTAAAACTGCATATGTTTTAGCTACGCGAAAAGTACAGAAGGTAATAGAGTCACAGGTTAGTGAAGGAAGCCTCGAACAATCTTCAGCTAAAGATAATGACAACGGAAGTTGCTTGCGCTTTAAAAGTGAGGGCGTTATTAAGAAAAAATATGTCACGTAAAGAAAGTTACGTGAGTTGAGAAGAAAAACCAAGGAAGATCTTACAAGGCTGGGCGTATTACTAGATCACATAAATCATCGGGTGACACGGCATGCTCAGAGAGGAAATATATTGACAACCGAAAGCGACACCAAGCAGTAGTGACATCCTACCGTAAGTACGCCTCTAACAAATATCCCTTTTCTCAATTACGTACTTTGTTTATATAAATCTTAATAGGAAATTGTTGGAAGATGCAAAAAGTAAGCATAACATTACACACTTTGTGCATACTTTTGTTGGCGCTGCGTAGTGCAAGACAAGTCATGACAGTGGCTAGCTTTAATGCCTGTCACGCTTATCAGAAACGCAAATTGGAAAGTTTCAAACAGTTTTTAAGAGAAAATGTTATACAGGTTACCTGTATACAAGAAACTGCGGAGGAACAATGGAATATTCCCTTTTATAGTTCAATTCTAAAATAAAATTATGAAACACACACGG
Organism: Lepisma saccharinum; assembly: GCA_022664845.1. Lineage (NCBI taxonomy): Eukaryota > Metazoa > Arthropoda > Insecta > Zygentoma > Lepismatidae > Lepisma > Lepisma saccharinum. Next base: position 18,027 of record JAGDQP010010638.1, read on the forward strand.
GAACCAGCATACAAATTCGTCAAGATGTAGAATATAAAATGTAGTTTTGCATTCTAGTGGTAGGTTTATTTCATTTGCTATACAGGAAAAGGCTTTTATATGCGTATATGCCCACAGTCAAACCTACCAAGCTAAATTAAGTGAACAATTCATAAGAAATACGCTGGCCATTAAAATTCAAAAGTTTTTTTTAAAAAAACGAATTTATAATAGCAGCAGACATGAACACTACAAGATTATTGCCCGATACTTCTACGGATAAAAACGTGAGTGAAGCCCTTACGCAAGTGTTTAATACCTTTAATTTAATTGATGGCTGGCCCGAATATAAAACCGAACTAAAAGGGAGAAACATATGATCAAGATGGGTACTCGCGGAAAGACATTATATATTGTTCACAACATTATAAAAACAATATACGGGGGCTTGGAAACTCTAGCCTTCTCTGATCATAAACGCTTGTATGCAAAATTTCAAAGTGACAGAAACTCACCTTAATATAACATATGTTTAGAGATATAACCAACAAATACTAGATAAACCTGATTATGTTTTATTAATACATACTATCTATATATGGGACTCTTATGTAACAAAAGCAAAATGTAATAATTTGCAAAAATGGTTGCTACAGTTAAAAGAACTATAAAATATTAAACTATACGTTTCTGTAATCAGATGAATTCACATAATCAACAACAATATTTTTATGAATTGTTGAGAGATTATAATATGTTTGCCAAACAAAGCAAACAGTGGCTCATATATGTGAAACACACATGGAATTATAAGAAATATTCACGCAAAAAGATTTAAGGGTTATTAATACAGCAAATTGGTATCATAGAACTTATAATCAGTTTATAAAAAGAAAGAAGTAGAAAATAATTTGTTGACAATTAAACTACCTAATTGGCCAGAACTTACACAAAATCTAAAGGACGAAATAGGTAAACAATTTACAGAACAAGAAATTTTGGATGCTCTAAATTCTATGAATGATAGAACCTTTGCTGGAGTTGAAAAATTAAGCGTCAGATGGTACAAAGAATTTAGTTAGTTACAAGGAAACTGGTGAACTGATCAGTTGATATCGAGATGATGAATATGCCAAATGATAGGTCTTAGCATGCTTACTTTAAAAGCTACAATATTATCTGCCACAACTCTGTTAACCTCGTAATAAATACGCAAAATACTGTACAAAACAGTTGGGGAGTTCATATTGTACAAAACAGTCGAATAAAATAAAAATACGAGACAATTAGAAATGAAATGTCTGTGAACGTGTTTTAGGCGAAGGAGAAAATCAAACGGACCATATCATATGAGTTTATTTAAATTAAATTGAGGAAAACAATATAAACGGGACTTAAAGATGGCAGGTACTCTTAACAATAAGTTCAGTTACTTTTTTGGTTATTTTTACGTCTTTAAAAAGTAATAAAATCATTATAAACAGTTATTTCGCACTAAAACAAAAGCAGGATACTAGAACTGGTCCATTCCATCTCAATTCAGGTAGCCTATGAGGAAAAGTGTCAAGTTACCACCTAAAAATTAAAAAAAAAAGATGTGCCATTGATAATTTTTTCACTCAGTTCTGGGTACTTGAAAATTTGAAGAATGAAAATTCTTACATAATTAACCCTGTATGAGTAACGTGGGGTGCAGGTACACTGCATGAACATTTTTGGAATATTTCTAGGTTGACACACCTGAGTTCGTTAAGCCTCAGTATATTTGTTTTTTTTTCCTCCAGAAAGTATGCACCACGACTATCGCTGCGTGTGACTAAGTAGCACAGTTGTCTGAATATTGAATATGGGGTGACCCTGCACCCCACGTTACTCATAGTGGAACGGTAACAAAAAATTGATCAATTTTCGGTTTGAAATTTTGTGTAAATAAGAAGCCAATACAGAAAATCGAGTTTTGTGTAATATTTGCAATCCCGTAAAATTATTGTATGGCGGATTCTAGTATTTGAAAAGCGATAAAGAAAGAACTGCCAAATTTCACTGGTTTGACCTTGAAGTTGAGTATTTTCGTACCTTTCCTAATGGTAATAATGTGTTTATGGTAAACTATCCATTGAACATGTCTTTCAGTTAATAAATTTTATAAAATAAAATTCATAAATGTTATTGCATTTCATTTTTCTCTCTTTGGGATACAAGTGCTCACGTTACTCACAGTGTTATCAAAAGTAGACGTTACTCAGACAGGGTTAAAGTCCTGTAATTCACATCCGTAAGAGATAAAACACTGCCACGTTTTTGTTTTAAACAGCCTGTAGATTTCCTTTATTTTCGCTATGAAACAGGGAGATTGAACAGAGACGAATAAGTTAAGTAAAGCTATGTAAGAAAATTTTTACCCTCCCCATTCCTTCCCCCAAGAATGAACGTTGGAAGACATAATTCCTCAGATCTGATAGGGGTTGGCAAGCTCAGCTCTTAAATGAAAGTATAATTTTCAAATATACAACAAAATTAAGTTTAGTCAAGTATACATATTTGTTAATTTATTAATTTTCTTTCATATTACTTTTCATTATAACTTTGCTAACATTGTATACTCATAGTTTGATTGTCTCTCTCAATAAATCATGTAATAATTTAAACGTTAGTAATATGAATCAACTTGGAAATTAATTTTAATTTTTACAGTACTTAACAAAGTATCTCTTTCATAGATGGAGGAAGATTAAGAAGCGCAGCAGTATCGCCAACGTATGCAAGTCATTGTATGACTCAGCACATGAGTACTTAAGTCACTCAACTCTTGATGCGCTTAAGCATGTCAGGACGAGCCCCAACTGTATTTTGCGGTAAGTTTCATTGTTACTACTTTATACCGTGCCATGTTTGTTTAATTCTATATATATTTTAAACACATTTAATATAGATCTGAATTTGAATGTGTATTAATGGCCTTTAGGTCATATAAGGAATTTGCCACGGATATAGGGAAGTTCTTTTACAAATTTAATTAGAACAGGCTAACAAGACTATTGCACTTAACTTTATTGTAAAAACACTCAGCAAGCGTTTCAATGTTCTAACAATATCTTCCTCAGACGAAACACTAATTAACAGTAACAGTTCATAAAAAGCACCAGAAGGCCAAGAGATCCTTTATACGTCTTTCGACAATCACATCCTAGAGTTCGTTTACTTTCCGATATTAAACAAAATTTAACCAATCACAGTGCTTTGCTCACAGGCCGCACCCCGTAGTCAACTATAACAAACCTGTAACAGCAAACTACATAACAAGGAATCTGACTCGAGGCGCAAAAAAATATTTAGATAAGAAAGTCCTTCACTAATGAACAATTAAATAATATATATAAAATAAATAAATCAGGATAATAAAGAAATAAATCAGATAAATATTTATTGTAAGGCAAAAACCTGGAAGGACGTCGAGAATAGCTATGGAGAGTGAGACCAAATGTTGGATATCGGTGATGGAAAGAAGGCTACATATCGGCCATTTTGGAAACCGCCATTCTGGATTTGTGTATAGAATTTCAAATGTAAAGGACATCATGTGACTTGTCGTTTTAGGCTAACTCGTTCCCAGACATTCAGATGTGAAGTTTTTTTACCTACGTTTATTTGCTTAGGTGATTAGGACTGTGAAGTCTGAGATTTGACTAAAGGTGGTTTGTCATTCTACTGTTGCACGTGATTCGGCATAACGATTACCCTTCACGAACAGATGGAAATTGTGCTGGTGAGTGGTGGTCGTAGCACTAGGGTAATTGCAGTTTAGTTCAAAGCGCGTCATGCGCAGAAAGTAGACAGAGCATACGCAATCATATTAAGATAGTGAATAAATTTGGGGAGACAGGATTTGGGCTAGACAGGAGCCACAGTGGACGACCAATGGTCGCAACCGGCGAGAACACGGCAAGGGCAGTTGTGGCAACCATTCTGAAGAGCCCGACATGTAGTACTAGAGATAGAAGGAAATGCAAGAATACCTAAGCGAGGATGGTCCAGATAGGGGGTCACAGCTAGCAGAATGGACTCCAGAGCGATTATATGGGAATCCAATTTTTCTTCTGTGTGAGTGCTTTAGCGATGAGGCGATAAACGGAATTATCTTTAAGAGTCTGATGCCAACCCATCATCGACAAATGTCAATACAGCAGTTGGCGAGAGAAAGGTCATGGTTTAGTGCAGGATATGAGGCACACGAATTGGGGCATGATCATGTTGTGATGTGCATCCATGCTAAGGTGACAGGTGAAAATGTATGGACATCCTTTGCGAGAATATGCTCCTCTCACTGCTAAATCTCTTCGAAAATTTTCCTCGTTTTCCGCATCCCCTCGCTATTCTCCAGGTTGTATCTCGGGGTGTTAGATCGATCGGCGCGGGCCCATCGAGTAGCTTCCTTGTTCACTGCTCTCTGAAGTTACCTGAAAACATGGAGTATAGGGAAAAACTCAGTGACTTACACTTTATCCAGAAATTAATCTAGAATACGTAGATGAGTAACCGCTAACCCAGATGTGTTACGCAGGGTCTGTGAGGATTGAAAAAATGACTTAGGACCGACATATAGATCAAATAATGCAGGGAGCCAAATATTTTTAAGAGTCTCTATCTCCTACAAGGACTTCACATTTTAATTTATGGGAACAGCAGCCTAAAACGTTGTTGCATGACCTCTTCCTCTTTTTAAATTCTCGGCTTCAATCCAAGATGGTCGCTTTTAATCGGCGGTATGTCTAGGTGTCATTCACCAGTCAAGTTGCCACAGATGAACACCGGCTACACAATTCGTATGCCTCATGTCCCACACCACAACATGACAATGCTCCCAACTCCTGCTATCTGTCGATGATGAGTTGGCATGAAATCAATACTGATGTTTATTGTCTTCACCGTGGATATAGATCAGAACCTCATCGCTAAACAACTCACACAAAGGATTGGATCCTTATTGCATGGATCTAGAATCTATTGTGCAAACTATATCCACCTGTCTGGGTCATCCCCACTTAGATATTTTTTGCATTTGCAGCTTGTACGGACATCACTTGTTTTCATACACACATACGGACTTCTGACTGACAGCAGCTTATATCGCCCGTAATCGCCGAGTACTGCATGTGGGGCTCTTCAAAGTGGTTACCAGAAATATCCTTGCAATGTTCTTGTCAATTCCGGTCCTTGGTCGTGAACTATCTCTCCTTTCTTTCTCCTCAAATTTCTTCAATGTCTTAAATACGGTTGCGTGTGCTTTCAATGCAAATGACTCAAGTTGAACTCAGCTGGAATCACGCTAGCACTGCGAGAACCACTCATTAGCACAATCCTGATCCTTTCATGAAAGGTTAGTACCATGCTGAGTCACCTGCAAGGACAGAATTGCATTATTTTTAGCCACCTAGATATCATCCGAGATAGCATGCCACCTTGCAACAAGGTTGTCAGTCACTTTTAGCTTATACAGCTTGATATTGCATTGAAATCTATCAACAAGAATGAAACAAACTTGTTTGAACCACGTAAGTGACTTCTAACAACATTGTTGTTGATTGTTATAACACTTATGCGATGAAATTTTCAAACATAAAATGTATTTGAATTTTGTTTCGATGTACATCCGCTGTCGTCTCGAAGAGATGAACACACCTCAGGACTGTTTCGCCAAATAATCTCTGCCACCCTTTTAGTCCTGCCATTTCTTTCGATCTGTTGAATTAAGTATAAATAGTCCTTGGAAATCAAACTAGGACCAGTGATCCATTGGCCTGTTTATTAGAACATCGGATGGGTGTGGTAGTGGCCCTCCATTCGAATCCCAACCAGGTTAACGTCTTTAATTTTTAAGAAGTACATTTGTTTTTCTTACTCTGTCAAGATTATTTCGAGTTTGATACTTGTAAACTGAACTGCTCGAATCAACCGTGTTTAAACTTTTTGCCTTCATTTGCTTAGCTTACAATAAGTGTTCACACTTGTCAAACGAAAATTAATTATCTTTTAAGTCAGGTCAAAATACCTATATCGCCTAACCCTATCTTCTAAGTAAATACACTAAACAAGTACCTGAAACAGAATGGGTACGATAGACGGTATTCGCTAGAACTCACTTACCTTAATATTCAACCAGATTCCGTGATCTAATATACAATAAACTCCTAGGGGCTAAAGACGTTGCTCATAACAATTGAGAATGGTGCCATTATCTAGGTTCACATGCAGTGAATATCTAGGGAATTAGAAGTAATTATTTTGGAAGGAAACTCGGGAAATTGAATTATGTATGAACTTCTTTAATATTACTAAGTTACATGTTAAATGATTGAGATAGGCCCACGAACACACGATCCTAATTCTAACCTCAATTGATCCTCTGATTAACTTATGACAAGAAACACATTAATAGAGATATGATCAATAGCAAGCAAGTAAAACAGTTTCCAACTTACCTAACATTCAATTGATAGGCGACAGTCAGAGAACAGATGTAATAGTTTGTATTTGACGTAATATACAATGTTCGTGAGCTGATCAGAACGAATTCACTGGAAGCACATGATGATTCAACTTCTACCTTGAATACTAAAGTACACAGAGCTGAGTCTGGTCAGCAGCACCAAGTCTATTCATAAACGAGCTGTTCAGTTACGATCGAGTGTCAAAGTGAGAGTCAGAGTCACGAAGTACCGAATACCATGTTTTTATATCAATCTTGATTTTGATGTTCCAAGCATAGTTCTCTTCTCTGGGAGGTGTGTCCTCACAGAGCACCAATCACAATCGATTCGACTCTTGTTTAGCTTATGCTTTCCTCACTTCGTCCAGCTGACCAAGATACAGCTGAACTTTTTATTGCTATCCTAAGTTGATATTTGGCCAGCCACGTAAACGTGTAATTTGAGTATTGAGTATTAAATTCGTACCTTTCTAAACTGTCAATGAAATATGATATTCGTCTGCATCTGTCTCCTTGATTCATGAATGACATCTAAATACAAATCTGCGTTGGAACTGAATTACCTTTAACTAATAATAATAACACAGAATGATTAAAATACGAAGTATCTGTTCGTGCCCTGTTTCTCAGAATTAATCATTTTTATATTTATTACATTTTTACATAATTAGTTGGATTGCACTATGTATATACATAAGTACAGTCCGTGGAGTTCTTCATGATGCAGTCTCCTCCATTCTCCAGTCATCTTGTCCCCTTTCGGACCGTATATCTTTCTCAAAATCTTATTTTCAAACACACGTAATTTATGTTCATCTGTTAGGCTAGCTCAAATATATTTTTAATTTTACCTTTCTTGATATTAATCGCTAGGTTAAAAGTTTCTGGACTGAATAGAAACATGCGTTGCCCGATACTAAACGAATTTTTATTTCTTCTGTGACCTCATTTTTGCTTGTTACGTATGCTCCAAAGTGTTTAAATTTGTTTACTTTCTCTATGACCTCATCTCTAATTCGCATATTTTTATTTCCTTCATTCCCTGTGTTTCTGCTTGTTATCATGTATTTTGTTTTATCTATGTTTACCTGTAGATCTATCTCATCGCAAGCTTGTACTAAGACATTGGTGTTTCTTTGTAGCGCATCTATATCGTCCCCTATTAAATCTACATCATCCGCGTATAAGAACAGTTGATTCAAACCATTCATTGATAGTCGCTTTTTGTCTCCTTTAATTTTTAAAATCGCATGCTCTAACGCAAAGTTAAAAGGTAGTGGTGACAAGGCATCGCCTTGTTTTAAACCGTTGTGATCTTGAATCTCTCAGGGGTCGGTGAGACACAGTTTCACTAGTTGAACCATTTATCTCGGAATTCCTAATCCCATTTCTTCCCCAAATTCTGTCCCAAGGCGAAAACCTGGTTCAACGTGAACCTATTTCTTCTAAATCCACATTGGTGATCTCCAATTATTTCATCTACGTACACACTTAGGCGTGTTAACAGAATATTACTTAATACCTTGTAACAGGTTGGAAGTAACGAGATTCCGCGATAATTATTACAGTCCGATTTATCGCCTTTTTTGTAAATCTGAACTATTATTAAGGTTTTCCATTCCTTTGGGAGCTTCTTCTTTCTCCATATAGCACTTATCAATTTATGTAGTTCCTTGATTACTTTCGTTCCTCCCGCTTTAATTAATTCGGCTGCAATATTGTCTTTTCCTGGTGATTTTAAAGTTTTCAGGTTCTTTACCGACATTTCGATCCCGACCTCCACGGTTCTGCTGTATGGATTTCAAATTCCTGTGTTAGTTCCCCGTTGTGTACAGTAAGAGGTTTGTCAAATAAATCTTCCACACATCGACAATTTTAATCGGATCCGCCTGAAGATTTCCACGTTCATTTCTAATCATTCCTTTCCTCGGCTGGTAAGTTTTTCTTACCGAGTTTATGCCTTTGTATAGATCTCGTATGTTATTTGTCTTCCCATTTTCCTCAATTTTCTGCGTCATATATTCTCGCTTTTTGTTTCTTAACCCGCCTGTGGCGTTTCGTTTCGCGTTACTGTAGTGGTTGGTATTTGCTTCGCTTTTATTACTGAGCAATCGTTGCCTTGTTTGTTTTCGCTTCTCATGAAGCTTAAGGCATTCTTCATCAAACCAATGTTTGTTTTTCTGTTGTTTTTTCTCACCTACACCCTCCTTCGCTGCGCTCTTAATTGTTTCACGAATTGCCTCCCACATCTTAGTTACATCAATTTCATTATTAATATCATTATCATTATTACTCGAGTCGGCTAAGATTTCGAACCTATTTGAGAGTTCGAGTTGGAAATCTGCTTTTATGCTCGGATTATTTAATCGTTTAACTTCGAATTTCAGTAATTTTGACTCATTGCTTTCTCTGTTCGCGATACATAAACTTTCCTTTTCAAATGCCTTGAAACAGTCTAAGTAAATGACATCAAGTTCATTTTTGCATTTTAAAGCGTGAATGGCATTAGCTTGGAAAACTGCAAGGTTTGTTTCATACGAGGCTCTTGAAATAAAACAATGTTGATGGGGAGAGATGGGGAAGAACATGCGTTTTGATATTATCTTCTCACAGATTATCGACACAACAGGAAGAAGAGAAATTTACCTGTAACAGGTAACTAAAGACTTGGGTTGCTTTTTTTTAAAATTGGAAAAACAATGGCTTCTTTCCAATAGTCGGGGAATTTTCCTCCAGCAAAGCACTTGTTGAAAATTGTAGTAACAGGGAAATTAAGTACAGGAGCGAGTTTCATTAAGAATGTAGGAGGAACACTGTTGCGAAGAGAGCCTTAGTAGGAGACAATGAAACTAATAGGGACAGGACTTCTGCGTGCTTTGTTGCAATTCTAGTTGGTGAGTACGATGATTGTTTTAGTTTGTGGGAGAGATGTAGGCGTGGTTGTAGAAAAATTACTATGAAAGGAAGAGTTGAAAAGCGGAGAACGCTCGTCCCCTGTGGCAAGCGTGTTGTTAAGCTGTGACTGTCGGTATGCGATCATGTTTGCGCCGAGTGTTGATGATAGACCAAAATTAATTTGGATTTAAAATGACTTAATTAGATAAAGATGGGATGCATTGTTTGTGGTCTCTTGCAATATCTGTTTGGAATGTTTTCGTAAGGAGAAAGTGTTGTAGGTGTGAGAATTAGTACATTGCTTCCAGAGAATCCAGGCATTTCTTTTGTTCTTTAGAGTAAGTTTTGTTTCATTACTAAACCATACTGGGATTTTACAGTTTTCGTCGCTACGATGTCTTTTACTAAGACCAACAAACAGTCACGGTAGAAGATGAATCACTTTTCAATTTTCCCCAGTTTATTTTTCTCCATAGATAAACTGTCTGTACTAATGGAATGTTGCCTTGAGCGTTTTCCAAAGGAAGGGACTTCACCATGTACAGAAAAATAAATCTTATGTGGCCATATTTGACAAGTTGTTGTCTTTGGTTAATCTTTAATTTGTCATAAGTACACAGTAAGTAGTCTAAGCTTTCGTGTTTCTTAATAGGAAAACTGACATGTTGATAGAGACCCAAGACCGTTATGAAATGTTTAAAGAACCATTTATCATCACTGCCTGTGTATAGGTCAAAATTAGACGAAGACCACTTTATATGCAATTTTATGTCGCCTACCAAGACCACATCACACTCGTTCATAGCACTTAAAACAGATTCTAATTGTTCTTCCAATGGATCAGTACCAGTTTAGGGCATCTATAATGATCACCTCACGACAAATCGGCACTTTTTTAAAATGAATCAGCTAGACGTCGCAGTTCTGATAATAGAGATTAGCCATTCTGAATTCCGCCTGTGAATTTTGATATGCATACTGCACAATAAGAACCAGTAGTTTTGCCATGCCGGTGATTCACTTGCGAAAAAAATCGCTAGAGTTGAAACAGAAGATTAGTTCTTTCTTTACCTTAGCAGATATGTTTCTTTTGATCAAAGCTTATGCTTGAGGAAAATCAGCATTGAGGAATTTCTTCCTAGTAAAGGATTCATTAGCAAGTAATTAACACTGCTTAGTAGACAAGCATAGAAAACCCATCTAAGCTGTATTCTTAAACCTGAAACATTAGTCAAATAGATTTATTAGCACAACTGTAATTGCAATTTGCTAAATCAATCAACTTTAAAGTACTAATTAGTTAGATATTACGTAGTTTGGGACAACGCTTAATTCCATTTGAGTGCCTCTAGCTCCGAGACTACCCATACTTTGACATTTCGTGAAACAAACTTATATATATATATTTCTTCAAAGTATTTTTTATTTATTTTTAGATTGATATGGTTCGCAATTTGGATTGCTATGCTGGTGTTCGCTATTATTATAGCGAGATGTCTTTGGACGAAATACTTCTACAGTTCCGTAAATTATAAAGAGGAGACTGACGAGGATGACCTTTCATGGGATGCTACTTTACCAACAATGGCATTGTGTTCTGTTGGTTTCGAGTGGAATGCAGAGTAAGTCTTATAATTTCATATTCTTTATATATTAAATAGTTTCATATTTTTAATATTTCACTAATTTATTCAGTTTTTACGTCATGCAAAATTTATACAATGCTCACGATAATTTCATCGACCTAACCTCTGGCATTAGGCAAATAGATTCACATTACATAGGGTTTGACTAGAAAATAACTCGGATCAAAACATCCCGGAACGGCTCCGGGGTTTATAGGAACACACCAAATGAAAAGAGCGGAATATTCAATCGTCTTTCGGTTTCGATTTCGGTTTTCGGACAGTTAACTCTTATTAACGTTCTTATTTTATTTATTTAAATGTTGTTTATTATTTGCGATTGTGGAAGTTTATATGATCCATTTACTATTATTTTATAGTGTATGTTTGCATACCCCAGCACTATGTGCAGTCACGCACCCCCGAATTAATTTGTTTCGATGGCACTGAAAGATTTTATTAGCCAACTCCTGGAGGGCAATCTTGTATTCTGGAGTTCTCAAAACATCTGTGATCTCCTTGCCCTCCAAGAATTTTATTTCTTCTCTAGCTTGTTCTTCATTTTCTTTACACCGGAGAACTATGTGTTCCGGGGTGGCAACAACACCACAATAGTGGCATAGGTTACTTCTACCAAGTTAACTTACTTACTTACTCTATGGGTTACGAAACTCACTAGTTCATCGTCGCAGTTATAAACGTTCGCCACAGGATTCTATCCTAGGTAAGATGAAATCAGTTTTCATCACCAACACCTACTTCTCGAAGATCCTTTCTAATATTGTCCTCCCAAGGTCGTCTCGGTCTTCCCGACGGTCTCTTTCCATGCGTCTTTCCAATCAACATGTAGTACAGTCTTTGCTTTTCTACAATCCGAGCAAATCTTAGTCGTCGCGATTTTATTATTCTTACAACATTGTGTGACTTGTAAAGTCCGTGGAGTTCTTCATTATGCAGTCCTCTCCATTCTTCAGTTACAGTATATCGTCCCATTTCGCCAATATATCTTTCTCAAGAACTTATTTTCAAACATTCGTAATTTATGTTCATCTGCTAGGGTCGTACTCCAACTTTCGCAATCCTAAAGTACTACCGGCAAAATAACCGTTCCGGATATTTTCAATTTCAACTTCCATGATATTAATCGCGAGGTTAGGAGTTTCTGGACTGAATAGAAACATGCGTTGCCCAATACTAAGCGACTTTTTATTTCTCCCATTAGCTCGCTTTGCTTGATAGATATGCTCCTAAGTATATAAATTTCTTTACTTTCCCTAGGCTCGCATTCTTAATTTTTATGTACCTATTTCAATTATTCCCTGAGTTTCTGCTTGTTATCATGTATTTTGTTTTCTCTATGTTTACCTGTAGACTTATCTCACTGCAAGCTTCTACTAAGACCTCGGTGTTATCTTGCAGTTCCTCTATGTGTTCCCCTATTAAATCTACATCATCCGCGTACACGAACAGTTGATTCAAGCCATTCAATGTTAGTCCCTTTTTGTCTTCTTTTGTTTTTAAAATCACATATTCTAAAACAAAATTCCGAAAGAGTAGTGGTGACAAGGCATCATGTTGTTTCAATCTGTTCTGAATATTTCTACCAAGTTTAAGCCTTTTAATTTATTTATATGCAGGCAGTGGCCACTAAAAAAGTGGAGTAGGCCCCTCCTCGATTTATGTTCCAATGTCGACCCTCTCAGCTACACTTGGAAAAATTGAGTAGTCTTCTTGCTTTGCTGCTTTTCATCCAGAATTTCTGCCATGCCTGGTTATAACGTGTATAATTTCCTGTTTATTGACGACATGAGTGTTTAGAATTCATGTAATTTTGTTTGTATTATCCTTTTTTAATTATTGCATGGCACCTAGTTGTTTGATTTGAAGATGCATGGGGACCGTAGTGGCATTAATTTGTAATGCCTCCACTGGGGTGGTTCTATATGCGCTCATCAGTCTAAGAAAAAAATGATGTTGCGTTCTCTCTACGGTTTGTATTAGTCTGAAGTCATGAATCCTATGACACCAGACGTTTCCTTCAAATCCAGTTATTGAGATAATTATCGTGATACATTGTTATTAGTTTCAATGAGATTTTTAACTCCTTATTTGCAATATTTATTAATTTATGTGTTATTTGTTTGATTTTTTCGCTTATTACGTGCTGCCTAAGGTTTTCGCTTTCGTCTAATGCGATTCCCAAGTTTTTAAGTTTTGTGGTCTCTTTATACTTTCGTTATGTACTTTTATTATTGAGTCACTATTCATGTTTATTTTTCCTTTAAATAAAACGTATTTAGTTCTTTTGACGCTATTGTAGTTTATTATTTGCACACCACGATGTGCTTTCGTTATTTTATATCCGTTGGTTTGAATTTCCATTCTGCAATTTCCTTTAAGTACTACCGCCAGGTCGTCTGCGTATTCCACTACACACCCCAATTTGTTTATTTTATTTAGTTCCTCCAACCATGGCTGGAAGGCTATATCCAAGAAGACTAGGATCGATCCCTGGAGGAATTCCTTTTGTTGGTATTTTTGCCACAACGCTATCCGCAGGTTTCGTTTCTGTGCTTCTATTATTAAAGTAGATTTTAATTATTTGCCAGATTTAGTTTCCTTAGCTCCTTCATTAGAGCCGACCACCAGAGACAAAGGAAAGCGTCTTTTAAAACAAAGCATGTTCCCATTACCTACTGGTCTTCATTTGTTTTAAGATGATCAATTTTATTGTAGATTGTCGGCTGTCAACTTTCTTTTACAGAATCCAAATTGTAATTTACATTTATCTAAATTTATTCTCTTCTCATTAATTTTGTTTACTATTATTTTCTCAAAATCTTTACTAATTACATTTAATAGGCATATTGGCCGGTACGATTTGGGGGTTCGATATATCCTTATTCATCCTTTTTAGCAAGATTATTAATTTTGACTTTTTCCACAAGTCTGGCATTTTACTTCGTTTTACGCATTCCTGGAACAAACAGCCTCGCTAAATATGATGTCCAAATATCTTTTGTACCTTTATAAATTTTATTCTTAGTACCATCGTGTCCTGGGGCCTTTCCACTTTTTGAATTTGTTATTGCTCTTTCTATATCATTATTATTAACAATTAATTCCTCTTCGTTATTTATTTCATTATTGTTTACTGGTACTTTGGTTGCTTCATTTCACATTTGTTTGTTCGTCTCGTTATCCTCTTCTTCCTTATCATCTGGGAATATTTTTATTAACAGTAAATTCGTTATTTCTGTCCATTTTTTATATTCTCCGTTGACTTTTTTTAAGAGTATTTTGAATATTTTTGTTTTCAGTTCTTGTGGAGTTTGTGTTACCTACAACAAGGCTAGGATTTGTGTTTTCTATTTCAATGAGAATTTATTTACCGACTCTCTTCCTTTTACTAGCCTGCCGTATTATCAGCAGATGTAAGATTTCTGTCTCCAGCTGAACTTGAATCCGGATTGTTTAGTGGTGTCCACCACAAGACAGTGAGCTCGATATGATATGTTCACAGTGTAGAAGGCTGTTTTAATCGGCTATTTATTTTTATCTTTCGATTGGGAATTTTCGTCACTGCCAATCACCACTAGCTCTAACGAGTAATTTGTTTCTGTACTAAAAGACTAAAAAATTGCTTTTTGTCATCAATTTCCGATGATCGACTCGACTTGTTGATGATTTGGCTGTGGAGCAAACAGAGTTTAAGAAAAGTTCTATTGACCCTTTGATACATTAGAGCATTTCATCTGCTGTAAATAAATAACACTTTATAAAGAGTTAATAATAAAAATTATCCTTATTTTCCATGCCAGATATGAGAGTTACTTGTTTTTAGCTATATCAAGGATTTTCAGTTTGGGATATGTAAAGTCAAATTTGGGAGTGAGTCCGTTGAGTTTTGTACGTTTTCTGTCAATTTTTGACTGTAATTTTTTTAAAGTTGGGGGTGCTCTCGAAGATTGGGGTGATACCCCACAGGGGGAGGCTGGCGGAATCACTGATGAAGTAAAAACTTGGCTTGGAAGTAGGTGGGTTGCTCCAAGCAATATAATATATAAGGTCTTCCTAAAATGATCTTGCCCCACCCAAGCTAAAACTGATATGACGCCACTGATTGAACTCTCTCACTAAGAATCATCTATGATGAGTTAAAAGCTAAAGAAGAGTCATGTAAAGTTTGGGAATGAATGGTGCAATGTTAGTGAAAATAGTATTGCTAAGTGACTTGTGTCAATGATCTTCGTTCAATAAAGGGATCCTACAGTGAATATAAATCTTCTTGCTTGGTGTTTTCCTTTAGTTTTACTGCATTTGAAATGCGTATCCACTGTATTGAAATGTAATACGTCCATTCATATTTTCCAGAACATGCAACGAGATATTGAAGAACTGTTCGTTTCAGAATGAGCCATTTGACTGCTGTTCGGCCTTTCATGCAATTGCTGCAGATCTTCCTGACTGCTACATACTGAATTCTAAGCAGACAAAGTAAGTCAAGAATTTAATACTTTATTTATTTATTACTGTTCTCGAAATAGCATTAGTTCATTTTGCACTGAAACTCGTTATACGTATGGTAGAAACAACAGATAATACTTAACTAGAGTTAGGATTTGATCATATTTGCATGTTTTTTATACAAGGGTATATCGATATGCTCTCATAAAAAATATGCGTTCTAGTTGTTTTGGGGTAAAATGGTGCGGATTTTATAGTGCATATTTTGGAGGTTAGTGCATACATTTAACCTTGATGCATATCAATGAACAATTCAATTAACGATTGTACATTTTCTACTTTTTAAGTCAAACTTTCTTCCCATAAGGATATAGTTTTTAACTTCACCCTAACTAACGTAGGGTGACCACCTTTTCACGTTAAAATTGCGGGACATCCCATCATGGCATCATGAATTTCGGGATATTACTTGAGATAAAACTTCATATTATATTTTGAAAATTCTCAGATTTTGTAAAATAATAATAATAACACGATTAAGGAACGCTTATTTGCTTGTATACACTGAAACACTACAAAATCGTAAATTTACGAGACAATACAGAATGTCAGAGTGCAAATTTCATGTTGTTGTTTTTTTATGTGTATGTGAGAGGGAGGGGAAGACGTTCGGTATCCTTTAGCTTTGCAACTTGAATGAGTATTTTTTTTTCGCAGCCTCTAATATTTCTTTGTCTCGCGAAGGAAAAACGTAGAATTCAAATCATTCTGCGGGACAAATCGACTGATTTTCGGGACGCATGACTTTCAGTGCGTTTGCGGGACTGTCCTGCGTAAATCGGGACAGGTGGTCATCCTATTCTAACGCCAGGGTTGGAACTAATGGGAGAATTAGCGAAAAAGTACCTCTAATTCAGTTGAAGAAGCATTTATTCAAAAGGTAGAGTCAATTGTTACAAAAAAAAAATCAGGATTAAAATTTGTATCGAATGTTAGTCAGGTGCTTGAGGCAAAAGGGAATCAAGACTTTTTTAGATTTCTCAGCAAGTGACATCACACTGTCTTATGCTACTGTAACTCTTTTTACACATTTTACTTTAAAAAAAAACTTGATCATTGAAAGGCGGAATTTGTTATTCCATATTTACTTCTCCATTGTCAGTATTTGATACTTTAGGTCATATTCTTGCGATTCTTAGTGCATAGTTGCATGTATATTTTGATGGTTTTTTTTTCGTACACATCAATCCGAACTCTATACATAACAAACAATTAAAACAACAAGGAAAAGCTAAAAATATAGACTCATTAACTGAGTATGGTTTATTAAATGGTAATTATTCTAAACGCTAAGCAGGAAAATTATGGCACGTTTCAGAAGGACTAGGAGACAATTGTATAGTGATATCAGTCTAAAAAAACAAACTTTCTCTAGATAAGAGGGCGTTCAAGTATTACGTAAGCACATATTTAATTATTTTAGACGCCCTCCTCATTCTAATCAAAAGTAAGCAGGTGCCCGATCCCATCTCTTCTGCTTATTTAAAGTTCTCGCATTTCTTTTCGTTATTTCGTAGTCCAGGAAACTGTCCAAAACTTTAAAACTACACTAAAATATTTTCAACATAATCTTACGTAAGGATTGCTCTCATTCTCCCTCTCTATTGTCAGCAAAAATAAGCAAAGCTTGAACACGGGTATTTCCGTGATATTTGAACAACCAGTTTATATTACATGTCAGAGATGCCATGTGTTTTTGGCATTACTTGTGTTCATATAATATTCGTTTAGACGTTTGGCAGTTGCCTTTCTATAAACATTTAACAGTGTATTATTTAAATTATACAAACTATCATCAACTCGAGTTAGAATATAAACTTTCTAGTAATTTTCATTCGGCAGATTTACAAAATGGAAACTTTCTGCGACAAATCTACTAAATAGACACTTTCTGTGAATATGGAGACGTGCTTAAGTGTCGCAGCATCTTACCCTCTTCTTTTGTAAAAGCATCAGCAGCAGGATGTAAGCAGTAGCTAAGTAAGTTGAGAGCAAACATCAGATCAATAATATACAAAAGGAAATCAAATATTCCATAGAAAGGTTTAGAAAGAAGAAAAATGAAGACTTTATAAATACTCTAGCCGATAATTACATAAACAACCCCAAACATTTTTGGAAAACATTGTCGATTAAAAGAGGTAAGGGTTCAAAACATACTTTAGCTAGCACCCTAGATGACAAGCCGGTCCTAAACAACAAAGACTTTACAGACATACTTTATTCCAAATTTAAAAACAAAAATGGAAATACACCCACCTCATCACAACAACAAAATTGAAAAAGAAATTTCAGAAACGGCCTCCAGAATAAAAGACATTACTAATCACTTTCAGGATTTATCAGAGCTGGACAGACAGGATGAACATATAGGAAATGTTAACACCTTACTTGATGACTTAACTAAAGATAAAAATTATCAAAATGATTAAAAAGAAGAAAAACACAGCTCCAAGCCTTGACGGAATCCCCTATATAGCACTTCAACGAAACCCTCCTGTACTCCATCAAATTCTCACCTCACTGTACAACGCATCACTGAAATTAGGTTACATCCTTCTCTCATGGACATCAGCTTTCATAATTTATATACTGAAGAACAATAAAAGCAGATTCTCCGCAGCTAATTACAGGCGAATTACCCTGACTAATACGATAGCCAAAATTTGCAAAACTGTTCTTTCCAAAAGACTAAATCAATATATGGAAGAAGACAACTTAATCTCTAGATATCAGGCAGGTTTTAGAGCAAAAGTCTCCACTATAGACCAACTCATGAGAACTGTGACAGACTCACAAATTGCTTTAAACAAAGGATGGAGATCTGCTGCTATTTTTATGGATCTTACATCTGCTTTTGACACCGTGTGGCACGACGGTTTAATATATAAATTATACTCACTCAATCTCCCGACATTAACTATTAGGTGGATCATACAATTTCTCAAAGATAGAACAACAATAATCAAATCAGGAGACGAGCATTCGAATAACATCAACATTTGCAGAGGGGTCCACCAAGAGGCAGCACTTAGCGCTATCTTGTATTCATTATACGTAAACGATACTCCAGTCTCACCAAATAACTTAACAAATCTAGGACTTTTCGCAGATGACACTGCATATTGGATAGCTGCAAGATCAACACTCTTCTATTCAAAATTTACAAAAACCTGCAAAATTATTTCTAAAATGGTGCAAAGATTGGAAACTGGAGCTCAACGCAAATAAAACACAATTTATCATATATTTTTATCCAACCGGTAAAGGTAGAAGAAGGGTCAAAATGAAAAGAATTTGCATTAACAAAACTCAAATAAAGCCATCTAAAACAGTGAAATACCTGGGTGTCACCCTTGATCAAAGAATGAATTTTAAATCACATTTTGGACAGAAGAAGGAAAGGAGTACAGGCGTTTTCGGCACTTAAATTCATCTCATTATCAAATACTTCTTTTAAACTTAAAACTAGAATTTATCTCTCCATACTGAGGTCAGTACTAACCTATGGGCATGAATTATTTAACTCCAACATCAACTTAGAACATTTCGAACGCTTTGAAAGATATTGGCTAAAGGTCTCACGAAGAATGTGGAATTCGGACAGAGACGAATTCTACAGAGATATCCATATTATATCAATTTTAGACTATTTGGAACAATGCAAGGAAAGATATAGGATCTCCATCAAAGACAAAAAAATTGTCAATCTAAATATTCCTAAGCAATTAAATATAAACATTTTAAGACATCAAATTCCTCTTCAAGAATTGCTTCAAACATAAAAATAAAAACACAGGGAGTATCTACTACAACTAAGTGTTACCAACTAGTCTTTCAACTTGGCCAAATACCACGGAAGCTACGTGTATAAACATTGTACATTGCAAATCAATGAGATCGAAAAGAAATGGATCTACAAGCAGATAATTAATTTTATATGATCACCCAATTCCCAAACACCTCAAATAATACAAGCAAGCTGACTAACATACTGTAACACAGACTTTTACAATAAATTAATTCATCACATCATTAAATTCTTTAAATATAAGCAGACAGCAATCCCATTAGTAGCTTACATATACAATAAATCAATTGTTATGCCCCACCTGTGCGCTTTCAGTTCATTCTCCTCGCTGGAACACTATAAAAATTACTTATTCATATTAATTGCGTAGGATAAACACTTCTATTGATCTTACAGATTATATGGCTCTTGACTTTATCTTAATAAATTAACTAAGAGAAATATGTCGGGTGAGTCATGGTCTAGTTCTCTGGCTGTTTGGTTGGTGCGGGCTGTGGTCTTTTGCTGCGGAGTCTGACTCATCTATTCACAAATAATCTTTTACATGCCTAGCTAATATTATATTCCAAGGATGAAAGTGGCCTCAGATGTCCAGAAATCCTGCCCTGGTGGCCCTGCGGGCCCATGGCAATTTACATGTTAGTCGAGTCGAGTTGAGAGTATCTGTATATTGTCAGCCTTTTTCGTATTTTGGGAAAGCTTATTGAAATATACCATGGACATGGAGTGATTTCACACTCCATGGTGGTAACAAACATTTAAATCCTCGATTTCAATATACGTGAAAAACTAGAGGTATAACCTTACAAGCTGAATTGAATAACATCACGATCAGTGGGGTATCCCTTCCAATTTTCATGGTATCCAAAATTTAAAAGGGAATAGAATGTATGAGCGCATTTCCATTACTATCATTACAGTTGATTTTAGGATATACATTTATGGACAATATTCATCGCTCACAGTAACTACGACAACATTTTCATTACGCTCATTTACGGTACTTTCTGCGAAATATTTCCGTTTGTGTAGGTTGCATTCTAAAAGCAGCAAACAAGCAAAAGCACACAAGTTCATTTTTAGATAGGAATAGTCTTCTTCGTTTTAAAACCTGAATAAAGAGCTCCATCAAATTCAAAGTAATTTTCTGATAGAAGTACTTACCTCGTTCATAAAATTACTTTGCATTATTCACTACAGCTCTTCATTAAGGTCTTAAAAACAACAAAACTATTCTTTATCTAAAAATGGACTTGTGTGCTTTTGTTCAATTGCTCCTCAATTGCTTCCTATATGTTTACTAATAAAACTATAACTTTTTACCAGCATTTACAATTACGCGTGGCGATTCCAACGAGCGACCATGCTGACAGAGGATTTTCCAGGGTTTTTCCTGTCACACCAGGCAAATACCGGGATGGCATCTTCAACATAGGCCGTGGCCGGCAACTTCCCGAATCTTTTCCCCTTCCCTATCCCGGCCTGAGCCTCAAATGCCTAAAGGGCATAAATGAAATTCAATTCAATTCAATTCAAATACGAGTGGCTTAAAAGTCTTGCTAGAATTTATTGCATTTTCTTGTACCTCCTACGGAAAATTTGACTGAATTATGTTTTAAATTCTAAACTTATCCGTTGCATTGGACATATGAAGTAGAAAGTATTAAACTACTATCTAAACCAATGCTTTTTGGTTACTTCATAGTGCTGACATTGAGCGCAGCTCAGGTCATACAACCTATTGCATGCCGTGCTAAATGCCTTCTTAGGGTTGAATCAACGCGTCTTTGACATTTCAAAATTGTGAATAAATTGTTTCCTATTATTGTTCAAATTATGTTAGGTAATGTTTTGTAATGTGTCTAAATCAGAAAATGTGTTTTATAATGTAGGTCAAAATCGAGTAAATAGTCAAGTCATGGATGGTAAGTAAAAACCGTTTGGAGTTTGTTAAGCAAATTAAACTAATATGGCTGGAGAGAGGAAAGAAGAAATAGAAGGAAATGTATGTATATTGGAAAAGGGATATGTGTATGGTTGTTATGGGTGATGTGTAATATGTAAATGAGGGTATACGTGTCCTAATGTAAAATGTATGAATATGTCAAACTAGGTCCTTAACTTCCCACTCCACAGCACACTTCCACAAACACTCAGGACATATTGTCACTACGAAAGCTGCAGTCAAACTCCACTTTTTGTTACACTACTACAATTGCAGCAATCTAAAGGCGCCAATATAAATATATTTCCTATTTTTAACTACAAAAGAAGCAGCAACGAAAGTCGCTAGTCTGCCTGGCCCCTAACTAGTATTAGTAATAGTAGTACAACTGTTAGTGTTGCTAACATACTTTATTCACCCAACACCAACAGCCGGACAAATCAGCCAGCGATTAATAAATCACATGGAATTAAATAGTCATATTTTCTTACCCAGAGGAAGTTCTTCAGCATTAAATATTCCACGGGTGGCTCGCAACAAGGATGTTCTTCTGCAGTTTTCTCTTAGATGGGATGAACAACCCGTATACGTAAGTATAACATGTTGATATTTAAGAGCATTTCGCTATTTTTACTTCATTTGTCTTGTTACTATTATATTAGCAACATGTTCTTCATGTGAATACTGAAACTTTTCTTGGCTGGATTTCTTCTTGTTTTTCGCATCCAATTAACTGTGTTATTTATATAGATAATTGCATGTATCAAGGGAACAAGAACGATTTTCGTAATATTGAGTTTGGTTTTGGAAATTGGTAACGTTATAACAGATATGAGCCCAAGTAAAACTAACCTGCAAGATACATAATTTTCATTCTGCTTTACATATCACATCTTGTAAGAGATATTTTGATTATAATAGTATATCCTCTGCTTTACTTTCGCATCTTTTATGTGCAAAAACGGCTGGAAATAAGTTGTTAGAATAGTCTGCATTTGCTTTACACGGTACACCTTTGATTTTGAGTTCAACATGTTTTATTGAAGCGGGCGAGGTTCATCCATGGCTGCTCCGTCACCTAACCCTTGCCTAAAGAATACAATATTAAACAACAAACGTAAAAAGGAAAGAAAAAAAGTAAAAATTACAATACAAGGAATTGAATGTACCAGAAATACACAACTAAGATATACTGTACATATATAAAGAAAAAGGTATCGATACTGTTGAACCTTAGCTAATTTGTTACAGAAAACTGTACATGTCGTAAGTACCAGAGGCCAGTCGCTGGGATTTCATCAAAAGTGATTTTAATGAGTTTCGAAATGAATAAAATTATTCTATTTCTGTAAGAGCTTTTGGCATCATGTTCCATACTCTTGAAAATGATCTGATCTAGAAAATGATCCTTGCACTATCTTTAGTTTAAGTCTTTGCGCATGCAATTTCTCACCGTTACTCATCGAGTAAGAGTGAATTTCTGACCGCTTTGTGAACTTATTATATAAATATTGAGAAGATTGAGTTTTAAGGACTTTATATATTAGACAGTTATAGTTCAAGTACCTTGGTATCGACATTGTTAGAATATCATTTCTATTTAACACTATTAAGATATGTTCCTTTTTAAAATGCAAACCTAATGCACGAGTTCTGTATTTTCTGTACAGTTTTAGAATTGAAGACCTGAATTGAATAAAATACCAAGTCCACCGGAGTATATTTTTCAGGAGGAACGAAATTATTCCTTCGTATGTTATTCTATTCACCATAAATTATTTTGTATTAAGAAAGGGTTTCTGTGGTGGGATTAGGATGTAATATTTATGCAAACGGATAGCCCTTGGAACATAGACAACGACGAACAGAAAAATGCAAATACGAAAAAAGTGGACTTGGGATGTTTTTCAATTCAGGTCTTCAATTGTAAATGGAAAGAGATGGCCCATATAGAGCGTCACAGTAGACGTGAGGTATAATTTCATAGATTGGGATAAAATGTCTTTGGTTTTGTAAAGTCGACGTAATAAAATAATTGTTTTATTACACTGAGTAGATATACGATTATTATAACTTAGTTCCATATCCAATACGAGTCCTAAACTTTTCACGTGGGTAGAGTGAGAAATATGTGTCCATAACTTTTATTTTAGGTCTACTGCCTTGATTTCACTTAACTGTTGTGAGGTTCCTATAATCGTAAGTGTACATTTACTGGGGTTGATAATAAGACCGTTATCGGTACACCAGTTAGATGTAGAAATCAAATCTCTATCATCAAGTTCTACAGTTTGTTCAATATTTTGTGGTGATGGCATGATGCAAAGTTGTGTGTAATCCGCGTAGTAATGCACAGTAGAGTAGTTAATGAAATCTATAAGGTCAGGAAT
Organism: Lepisma saccharinum; assembly: GCA_022664845.1. Classification (NCBI taxonomy): domain Eukaryota; kingdom Metazoa; phylum Arthropoda; class Insecta; order Zygentoma; family Lepismatidae; genus Lepisma; species Lepisma saccharinum. Next base: position 41,686 of record JAGDQP010010638.1, read on the forward strand.
ATAAATAGAAAATAGTAACGAACCCAAGATTGATCCCTGAGGTACTCCCTTGTTTATAACTAGTAATGAAGATAAAGGATTTTGAGCTGACCTAAGATACATTTGTTGCTTCGTTCCTAGTAAGTAGCTTTCAATCTAGTTTATAACAGTATCAGAAAAGTTATAATTCCTTAGTTTAGCTAACAACAGATTATGATTAACTAAATTGAAGGTCTTGGTTAGGTCTAAGAGGACTATGATTGCAACTTGAGAATTGGCAATTGCATTTAATATCCCATCTGTTACTTGGAGCATCGCACTGACAGTACTATGATACTTACGAAAACCGGATTGAATAATAGGGATAATACTGTTGGTTTACATAGTCGTATAATTGTTGGTTTACTATTTTCTCTAGGACCTTTGGCATTACTGGTAAGATACTAATTGGACGTAGATCCTTTAAAGAAGTTACTCGGGCCTTCTTTGGCATCGGTGCTACTTTTGGTGTCTCGCAGGCAGTACGAAAGCAGCCGCTAGCTAATGAACAATTAATTCTCTTTGTGAGAGGTGATAGTGTGAATGGCAACGCTAATTTTACAATTTTAATGCTTATTGCACCAAAGCCATCTGAATTGGATTTTATGCTGTGTACCGCTTTTCTCACATCAGGTTCATTTACTGGGTCAAATAGAAATGTTTCCTGTAACAGTGGATGCTTTTAAGAAATGAATTTTTTAGTTTGACTGTGAACTCTCTTCGTATTGAGAGAGGTAAACCAGGGAGGCCAACAAAATAATCATTAATAATATTTGGATCATTGATTTCACTGGAAGGTGTTACGTCATTCTTCCTGTTACAAAGACCAAGCTCTTGTATTATTTTCCAGTTCTCTTTAACTGCAGTGCAGTTTATAACACGATAAAAGAAATATGCAATTTTTTTCTTGTCGAACTACAGATGTTGTAAAGTTTCTAAACCTTTTAAATTCTTCCTAATTCTTGATGGGTTCTGGTACGCTTGAACTTCAGACGTGCTCGATCACGCATTTTCATTAATAACTTGGTATTACTTGAGAGATAGTTTTAGTTTTAGAGACCTTGATCTTTTTAACAGGAGTATGCACATCAAATATGTGTTAATGAGTCCTCTATCAAGGAAACTTTACCGTATATTGTTTCAAATGACTCAATGTCTTCGCAGTGTATGTATTGAACATCGCTAAAAAAAAAATTTCATTAAAATTACTATAATCTCGACAGCTAATAACTTCAGGTTTGGGGCTAGGCGGTTTAGTATTGTCGTGACACAATGATCAGAATTACCAATAGGGGAACTAACACCAAGCAATACCAATCTATCTCTGCTATCAGTAACAACAACATCTAACAAAGATTCACTTGTTTCAGTTATCCTAGTAGGCTCATTCATTACTTGAATAAGGTTTAATCTATTTAATATTGAGTTTTAATAAACCGTTTCATGCTTACTTATGCAAATTTGGTCGCCGTTTAAGTCTCCGATTAAGTACAGAGAATCGACCTGTGGATACAGCTCAATAACAATGTCTTCAATCACTGATAGTGAACTATACACTATATTGGGTGATCTGTACATGGAAGCAAAACCTATTGAATACGAGTTTATTTTTATAGTAAAGTTGAGATATTCAATGTTTGGTCTCTCCAATCCGTCACCAGAGCTAGCTGTAAAAGTCTTAAGTTCTAAGTTTTTAAGATAACACTGGTATGCGACCATTTTGCTTCGAAGAAAGTGAGTGTACATACTCATATTCATACGAGTTGAGTGAAATTATGAAAGAAAAGCACTCCCGTTGTCGCCAGTCACCCGTCATTTTAGAGAAATGAAGAAGTTTTAAAAAGAATCGCAATATTAGCCACAAATGGTATGTCCGAGCACTGGAACAAGAAGGAGTGGCCGACAAGAACACAGTTCGTTCCTGGTGAGAAGAACGTACTGCATGATCCACTTGTTGCACCAAAGAAAGTGCTTCTGCCCACACTACACATAAAACTTGGTTTGACGAGCCAATTTATTGTGACCATTCCCACCGACAATGCTGCGTTTCATTACCTTCAGATCGAATTTCCAAACAAGAGTGAGGCAAAACTGCGAGTCAGCATATTTGACGGTCCTCAAATTGTGGCCGTGAAGCAGGACCCGCATTTCACTGCAGCAATGATAGATCAGCAAAGTGAAGAAGCTTGGTTCGCTTTCCAAAAAGTAGCGGAAAGTTTTCTGGCGAAACATGAGGCTGCAAAGTACGTGGAGATGTTAATGACATGCTGGATGCCTTTAGAAGGTTGGGTTCTAGAATGAACATTAAAGTCCATTTCCTCCATATCTCACTTCTCCGATAACCTTGAAAAATTCAGCGAGGAACACGGTAAGCGTTTTCACCAAGGCATTAAGATTATTTAATCTCGATACCAAGAGCGCTGGAATGCATCCATACTTGCTGACTATCGTTGGTGCTTAAGAGAGATTCCACTGCTGAACATCGCAGAGCCTCGAAGCGTCAGAAAGTTGCCGGGTGCTCAAGACCAGGCGTGAGTGTACTGAACAAAAACAGTGAAGCCACTGTTACTTTCCTGTATCACACATGTTATTATACAATTTTACTCGTGTAGCAGGAAATATGTAAATTGTTCCACATTATAACAAAGGCAGATCCTGTATTTTGTCCTGTGGAGACTATCTTGTATTTTGTGTGCTATGCATATAGTAAACGTTCCACATTTTGCATACAATTTTAGTTTTGATTTTACAAAAAAGAATTTGACGTGCTACAGAAAACCGCGTTTCAGATCTGTAATCAACATGTTCGAACTGAGCAAGAACAGGTGGTTACGTTTCCATAGCAGAAAAAAATGTCCAAAAATGCATATCAGTGTAATATCCTACTATTCTCCCCACCTTTGGCCGCGTCTTGTCGTAGAATGGAATACCTTTGTACATCAATTTGTTTAGTATTTACAGATGTACCTAATCATGATTCAATTACAATAAATACAGCACATTCACTTGTAACGATAAGAGATCTTATTTTATCAATTTTCGGAAGAAGTGAACGAACGTTAGCATCATGCATAACAATAAATTTTCTTTTGGTGTCCGCAGGTATTGTGCATACCACAGAACGGTTCCTGTTAATAACAGAGAGGTCAAGAGCAAGAGTATATCCAGTAGAGTTATCCATATTCATACTCATATTTACGTCTACGACCTACAGTACAAATAATGCATATTATAATCAGTGTGAAAATTGAAGCACTTTGAGATAGGGGAGAAGTTCGTGCTTCTATACCAATTGAGACTTTTCGTAATCCCTGTGTTCCATAATCGTCCACTCCATTTTCCTTCTGCTATTCCATTTTAATATATTTAGTGTATGGTTTTTATTGCATGCATTTAATCAGAGATGACTTGGGATTTTGTCCCTAGACTTCTAGGTTTATGGCCATATTCACTTTAATTTATGAAATCACAAATACAACAATATGTATCCACAATACAAACTTCATAACAACATCAAAATTAAAAACACGAAAGGCAAACGTTATTGTATCATCATGTAACGTTTCTTGAACTTACTCTTTTTTTCTGAACATTGATAGTTCTGAATATAATTTGTAGAAAATATATACCGTATAACGAAATTATATGCAAAGTATACGATTAACCCAATCATAACATATACGTTCTTCTAATGTAATGATTTACGGCTCTCCATTCACATTTCCTGTTTTCAATTTTTAACAATATTGAAATGTGGAAAAGCTAATAATATTTATTAACGTCTTTGAAATGAATTGAATCCGAATTTGAATCTTGTTCTTCTAGCCAAGATGTTTGAAGGTCCGTAAAATAAGATGGCATTATCCAGGCCTTCACATTTCTCTTCAATAGGAAATATCTTCAAAATATAGATTAATTAATTTAATATATATTCTTAAGTATTATCGTTGTCAAATATCGTTTGTAGACTTAAGGGATCCCGAGATATGGGCATTGTATATTAAAATAATTGCA
>JAGDQP010010639.1:6345-55226 GCA_022664845.1 Lepisma saccharinum
TATATATATATATATATATATATATATATATATATATATATATATATCACATATAGTACGCCCAACTAGTCTTATTCCTCTTAAGTATCACGTCACATGATGAAAATGAAAGAACGTAGTTATAATTTGTAAAATATTAGTAGTTTATAAAAGAAAAGAGAGAGGTTTACTGTGACGAGAATATCATTTTTATGTATATATGACGTCACACATATAGCATGCCCAACTAGACTTATTTTTCTTAAGTATGGCGTCACATGATGAGAATGAGCAACTTGCTTAAAGGTGCTTACCGTAGATAATTTTACGCCATTCTACATACGGGGCGTAAGGTGAGGATTCGAGTGTCTTCACTCAAGCCGAAGTAGGTATATAAAATACTATTATGAGATTTTATAAATTTGTATTTGCTTCACGTGCATTAGATTTAACGAGATCACATCATTTAAGGCTGAATCCAAGTAGGTTTTCCCGCCTTTTTCGTTTTTCGTCAATAATTCAAAATTGAGTGCAGTTAAACAAAAAATAACTTCCACAAACTATAGTTTGTTACGTACTTGAATAGTGAATACCATTAATTTGAAATAAAAATCAACAGAAAATTCAAAACTATGTCAACACACTTTTGGGACATGGAACTGTCCCAAAAGTCTATTGACATAGATTTGATGTTTCTGTTAATATTTCTTTAAAGATAATGGTATTCATTAATGACGTAAGAAACAAACTATAGTTTGTGAAAGTTATTTTCTGTTTAATTGCACTCAGTTTTGAATTATTGTCGAAAAACGAAAAAGGCGGGAAAACCCACTTGGATTAAGCCTTAACAAGATTGTCGAACCTCCCAACATACGTTTCTTATACATAGGAATGTTGGGAAATAGCTGATGTTGCAATTCATAATTTACATAATCGTCTATGTAAATGTTCATATAAAAATATTTCATTGTACAACGTTTCTCTGCCTAATGTTTTGCTTCATTTCAAATATGAGGTTTCGTACAATCCATGTCAGTAATTAACGAATGTTAAAATTCCCAGTAATCCATCTATCCGACATCTCTTATACAAAGGTGATAACATTAAATAAACAAAGCCAACATTCTAAACAAAAGGAATCCAGCTTGAGTAAAACATCGAGAAACCTGGAGTAACGTTTTATGTTCAGGTAAAACATTGTATATCTAAAACAAATACCTAATCTAACTAGAATAAATACTAAAACAACCGAATCTATAACAAGAGTAACAATAGAACACCCTAACATGACCTAAATATATCTAATGAATTCAAAATACAGTCTAACCTATTTGCCTTGAACTTGCCTTTAGCAAACAACGTAAGCTAATATCTTCAAGCCGCTCAAACATAATCTAATCTAACATAACTTTTACTTGTAGCTCACGACTACCCATATCAATATCCGTGTATTTCGTATTGATTATAAATATAATTTTATATATTCACTACATCTGAGTACTTAGGATTTATGTGATACTACAAATTTAAATGTTGGTCAAAGTAAAATTGAATAAGAGTATAACTGAGATACATCGAACCACTAAAGCGCAAGCATATGCAATTGCTAATTGGTACTCACAGATACAAAAAAAATAAGAAAAAAATATTTTATATTAGTAATCTTCCGATGGATTGTGTAAAAAGGTTAATTAAAAGGACAGTACAAATTCCTAGTACTGTAGTAAGTTTGATAATCTCATTAAGTACAAAAGTGTATTTGCTTTAATTTGCAATATCAGTTTGTAAACGAATTATCTTTGTTAGAGACTCAAACTGTAATTTCACAAAACGAATTTTGTACTCTAATAAACATGGTTGTGTGAACAATTTTTCTCAACTACTCTAGCTTCTAAACTAATAAGTATTAATGGCTATTTTTTTCCTATTGTTTCTGTTGGTAAAGAAATGACAGTGATATTGAAATGAAATTATATTTGTTAGACAAATAAAGAAAATAGAGAAATCTTACCATACACCTCTCAGACAGAGATAGAGTTAGTGAAAGGTCAACAGAATTGTTTTATTTATTGGTAGTAGTAGCATTAAAATGAATACAGAATAATGGTCTAAGATTATAAAAGAAAATATAACTTGAGGAAATGGATATTTAAATTCCAAATGTTCAAATTTATAAAAAATAAAAAGCAATTGGAATCAACAAATTTTAAAGGAAACTAAATTCAAGCATACAACTAAATAGGGTAACCTTGCAGCTCAGCAGGCACGTAAAAATAAGGGAAATGGATAGATAAAAACTAGAAGTTATGAAGTATTAGAAAAGAAGAATATGTTAAAATAAAGGACAAAAACGGAAGATAAAATAGTATTATAAAACAGAAAATATTAATCGATGAATCTTTATATTTAGGAACCTTCCTTCCAAACAATGTTAGTAGTATGTTGACTTATTGGTTTTATTTCAATTTTTACATTCTCCAAAGACCTCCCACGCGATACGTACAACTGTCAATAACTGAAAATAGTTACATGCGAATATGCGCCTACACTGTTAATAATTTCCAGTAACAATCCTAGGAAAGCTGAAAAACAATGTCTTCCTGTGCATTTCCAGTAATGTGGCTAATAAAATCAGCAACTATTGAATTTTCAGGAGTAGACTGGAAGCAAGCGAAAATTAAGAGGTATGACAGAGATTTGAATACGAATTGATTAGTTAGAAGCCTAGCTAATCTTACCGACTGCACTAAATTTACAGACATAAGAGTGACAAGCCCCAAACAATATTGAAGGTAAGAAGTGCGTTGTCTGACCCTGAAAATATAAACTAAATTGATCAGGCGACTTACACTACATTTTAATCAGTTTTGTATTTTTCAATTTTTAAGGATCGTAATTCTCATTCACAGAGAAAAGCTCACATTTCCCTCTTTTAAAATGTGAGGCACTCAGGATGGCGACTGCAAACACTTGATCAGAATTGCATTCACGACTGAGATAAGATACCCTTTTGCCATTCTGCGCATGTGCAAAATTGACAACTGAATCTATCCATTTCAGAATACGAAAAGTCTCTGCGATTATCCTTGATTTGAATGAAATTACATCAAATAGTAAGACTTGTGCGGAACTATACTGACAGTTTATTGCAACGTGTACAAAATTTTTAACAGTGTACGATATCGACTTTTAGACCTGGGTCTTATTTATCATCATGCAGAATGCTACTCGTCTTCTTAAACGAAAATTGAAAATTTGTGTCAGATGGCGATAAATGAAAGCGAGTAAGAAGTACTTTTTGGCCAACATTAGCTCCTGTTCTAATTGATAGTTCTAAGACGTTATCACACGTTTTATGAAGAATTAATCTTGTGTCATTCAGTAAACCTTGTACTACGTTCAAGTAGCTCGATAGCATCACAATAAAACCTTCTTTCAGTCCCATAAAAGATGGTTGTAAGCTTCTCGTGTTTAACCTGTCCAAACTTTCACTGCGATATTGTAGAACATCAGTTACATCTTCAGTAATTAAATAATTTACTCTGAAGTAGGTTATTGATTTCACAGGAAACCGATCTAAAACTTTTGAATTTATTTCACTACAATGCTCATTTTTGAGTGTTAAAATAATTACACAAGAAAAACTGGAAATAAGTGCAGGTGATGTAATATTCTTCCCATAAGTGTCAGTGACTATATTAGTGGCTGAGATGATATATGGTGGCAAACCAATATGATATTACATCTATTCATACATAATTAAAAGCAACATTAAAATATTCTCTATTGTTTAACTCTTCTACTGTATCATTTTATCTTAAATATATAGAATGATTTTGTATAATTTGATATGTAATCTGAAATTTCTCTCGATCCTGTTTCCCCCCCCCCCCAATTCTCATAAATCATCTTCCTCTCTCTCTTCCTTTCTATGACAGCCACCCACACACTGAAAATGTTGTGAAACCATATAACAAGGTCTCTTGATGCGTTACGGACTTGCTATATAGTATCATAGATGTGTGTTTGTCTATAAGGGTCGTTCGCACGGACTAGGGGGGGGGTTATTATCACCCAACCAGCTCTGTGACCGCATGTGTCGATTCTTTCCTATCTCTTTTCTTACGTAAGCCATGATACTGAAAATATCTATTGAACCAGTTGCATGATTTTCCTGAATCTTTCAAGGAATATTTGTTAAAGATTACACTACTCAACAAGATTTTGGCACAGACATTAGAATACCTGGTTGTAATAGAACTTTTCACGTAGAATTCAAATATGTAATCAGTTTTGCTCCATCACCCACTATTTTCCCGTGACACCCACGTGACCTTGAAAAATGGGTTATTTTCAGAAACTTGTTATTTACGTGCAGATAATCACATGTAACTTCCACGGTAATTACAATATAAGCACGGTTTATACCTCACTGGATTCGCAATGAAACACACTGTACTATGATGTATACACCGTGTCGCCGTTTTTTATTTGAGGGAAATTCTAGAGGGATTTTATGGGAAATTCCCTCCAAAAAGTAGTTTATAAGAATGTTTTTGTCTCATGTCACTAGTCATGTAGCGATAGAGAAACTAGAATTACACCAAAATATAGATTTATGTCTACTCAATAGATCATGTTAATTTCATGTGAATCGTGTTATTCTATCTAGAGATATAATTAGTTGTTTCTATTTACAGGTTTAAATGCAAGGCGTTCAGCAAAGATAGAAACCTAACGTTAATATATTGTTGTCGCAAATACATTGACACACAGGTACAAGCACACACAATGTACGATTGCTTTCTGTGGAAAATTAGTTAATTTTTACGATTTTGACCTGCCAACAATGAATTAAAAAATCTGGAAAGAACAGCGAAGAAAATAATTCGCTGAATTCCATTATCACTTTCAAGACAAGTCAGTTAGTATCGCGTGGTGATGCACTGAGTTAGATTGCGTTCTGTGCTGCTTTGTGAATTATGAAGTGTAGGTTCGTGTGTGTATGTGTGTGATACCGTACAGGATACAAGATGCCGAGGAAGTGTGTAAATCACCCGGACAATTTCTGTTATGTATGTGGGGAGCTGACATTTAAATTGCAACGTCGATGTTTCACTCCACTTGTGAGGAAGTGTTATCAGTTATATTTTGGTTGCAGCGTAGGAGACCAAGAAAAGAACAATAGAAACAACTATTTATATCTCTAGATAGAATAACACGATTCACATGAAATTAACATGATTTATTGAGTAGACATAAATCTATATTTTGGTGCAATTCCAGTTTCTGCATCACTATATTAATAGTGACATGAGACAAAAACATTCTTATAAACTACATTTTGGAGGGAATTTCCCATAAAATCCCTCTAGAAATTCCCTCAAATAAAAAATGGCAACACGGTGTATACATCATAGTAAAGTGTGTTTCATTGCAAATCCAATGAGGTATATACCGTGCTTATATTGTAATTACCCTGCGAGTTATATGTGATTATCTGCACGTAAATAACAAGTTTCCGAAAATAACCCATTTTTCAAGGTCACGTGGGTGTCACGGGAAAATAGTGGGTGATGGAGAAAATCTGATTACATATTTGAATTCTACGTGAAAAGTTCTATTAGAATCAGGTATTTTCAAACGTGTGCCAGAGAAAAAGTCTTTTTGTCGACTAGTGTTATCAAGAATATAAACCAATTTCTTTCACGTGTATTCCCAAAAGCTTCAATTTATGGACAAGTAGGGTGAAAAAAAGGCTGATCCAATTACAGAATCAAGATCCTAACTTATTTTTGACACTTAAGAAGCACTGATCGATTGTCTTAGCTGTGGAACTTTAGAAAGAATGAAAAAAGCTGAATTATATGCGTGAATGTTTTAATAATAATTGATATGAAGAACTAACTGGCTATACTCATGAAATATCTGTTGTTTTGGAAATTGAATTATATTCTGAATATGGCCACGCAAGTAAAGTATACACTAAAAATCTTTTTTTTTTAGGATAATTTCCATGGCATCAATCAAAACAGTAATAAGTAGGGCACAGTTAGTTTTGCACTTAAAATACCTAAAATATGCATGGAAATATGCACCAAAGGGAGAACAATATGCACGTCTCGAGAACGCCATAGTTCATTGCAAGTGCCTTATTACAGTTACTGCAAAAGCCTTCATCTTTGCATATATTCATTCTTCATTTGGCTCATATGATTTTACAATGTAAAAAAATTATATTTTCAATTCTTCCATCTTCAGATACACTTGTTCACATACTCAAATACACTTTCTTATAAAACCATTTATATAGAAGTCTGCGATTTGTTTGAATGAACGGAAAACGACACAACTTACAGATCAATATTGCATTTGGTTACGACATGGTGTCTTCAAGTTTCAAAATTAAATCTTCTCTTTTCGGCAAGAACGTTTTTGTACCCGAAAAACTCGTTCTGCTTCACTAGATACAATTAGACAATATTTAGGCAACAATATCTGACACATCAAGCTCAAGGTCATCTGCAGACTGTCCATGTCTCGTATTTAACTTCTCTGGCAGAAGTTCGTATAAAAATGTCGTTTCGGAGGAGCCCTCCATTAATTTTCGGGTATCCACGCTTGACATTAACAAGAAATGCACACAATTACTCCTAAATGTATACTAATTTTACATAGAAATCTGTATTTCAAAGGGATACGTCCTTGACTCTAGGTATATAGAAAATCTTCAAGCATGTCCAGCGTATTTCTCACATCATCTATTATTTTGACGTTTGTTTACATTGGCTTTAGATCTGAACTATGGAAGGTATTTATGTAATTAGGTAAACGACTTATATATGCGTTTGCATCAATGTAACATGCATTTTCGAAGAATATCGATGAAAAATGCATTTCTGTATGCAAAATGGAAAATGCATAACCATCCGAGCTCAGGTAATAAGCATCCAACTTTTATAGAACTAATACACGTAACGTATTTTACTTAACCAAGGATTCTAGAATTAGAGGACAGGCCAAAGTTCCAAATCCGAAGCCGAACCTGCCTTCTGCCTGCCATCTTGGTATGGACATGCAGAACTTAAAAAAGGAAAAAAACTTAAAGGAAAATAATCAGCTTTCAAAACCGAGGTTTTACTCTTCTTTGTGTTAATTAATTAATAGTGTATATTTAACCAAATTAACATATTGATAGCACGTGTAAACAGCAAAATTCTAATTGTGGCTGTGAACACCATGATATCAGCCTGCACTATCCTTTTATTGTAGCATATTTGGAGGAATCAATGACGTCACCCCTGATGCAACCTATAGCTCTATAAACGTTGATAAGCAACTGAGAAAAAAAATCATTTCGTATTATTGATACTTAAGTATTGCCAGAAAGATAAAAAGTACCGTCATCTGGGGTGGTTTCGGACACTTTTAAAATTTTTTTTTAATATACAGTCGTAATATTAATAGTACTGCAACCTAAATTATATTTAAATATACCTATGACGTACGTATGAGTTTGCATACTACAAAAAGCGTACACCTTATTTCAACAATTATTTTAAAAATAATAAAAAAATGTTCGAAGTCGAACACAAGGAATTTTCCGTTTATTCCGATGAATGTCTTGTAACAGAGGTGAAATTGGACATATTTCAATGATTATATACCTTCTTCTGAGTGTTTCAAGGTGAATAGCGTTATATCTTTAAAGTGTTTATTATTTGTAATGTGTTTATTTTATACTTAACTAACTAACTAACTAACTAACTCTATGGCTTATGGAACTCGCAAGTTCATCGCCGCAGTAACAAACGTTCGCCATTGGATTCTATCCTGGGCAGTATCAAGCCAGTTTTCATCACGAACACCTACTTCTCGAAGATCTCTTCTAATATTGTCCTCCCAACGACGTCTCGGTCTTCCCAATGGCCTCTTTCCATCGGGCCTTCCAACCAGGATAGAATATAATCTTCGTTTTTCCCCCATCCGAGCTACATGCCCTGCCCACCTTAGTCGTCTCGATTTCATTATTTTTACAACATCTGGTGAATCGTACAGTCCGTGGAGTTCTTCATTATGCAGTCTCCTCCACTCTCCAGTCATCTCGTCCCGTTTCGGCCCATATATCTTTCTCAAAACCTTATTTTCAAATACACGCAATTTATGTTCATCTGCTAGGGTCGTACTCCAACTTTCGCAACCGTAAAGTATTACCGGCAGAATAACCGTTCTGTATATTTTTAATTTCAATTTCCTTGATATTAATCGCGATGTTAGAAGTTTTTGGACTGAGTAGAAACATGCGTTCCCCGATACTAAACGACTTTTTATTTCTTCCGTGACCTCATTTTTGCTTGTTACGTATGCTCCCAAGTATTTAAATTTGTTTACTTTCTCTATGACCTCATCCCTAATTCTTATGTTATTAATTCCTTCATTCCCTGTGCTTCGGCTTGTTACCATGTATTTTGTTTTATCTATGTTTACCTGTAGACCTATCTCATCGCACGCTTCTACTAAGACATCGGTGTTGCTTTGTAGTGCATCTATATCGTCCCCTATTAAATCTACATCATCCGCGTATACAAACAGTTGATTCAAACCATTCAATGATAGTCCCTTTTTGTCCCCTTTAATTTTTAAAATCGCATATTCTAACGCGAAGTTAAACAGTAGTGGTGACAAGGCATCGCCTTGTTTCAATCCGTTGCGAATCTTGAAACTATCTGACATATTATTACCTATCCGTACTCTGCTTATGGGGTCGCTGAGACACATCTTCACTAGTTGGACCAATTTTTTCGGTATTCCAAATCGTATCAGGATACTGTATAACTTTTCCCTTTTGATAGAATCATATGCTTTCTTAAAATCAATGAATAGCTGATGAACCGTCCCATTGTATTCCCATTTCTTCTCCAAAATTTGTCTCAAAGCAAAAATCTGGTCCAACGTGGATCTATTTCTTCTAAATCCACATTGGTGATCTCCAATTATTTCATCTACGTATACATTTAGGCGTGTTAATAGAATATTACTTAATACCTTGTAACAAGTTGGAAGTAACGAGATTCCGCGGTAATTATTGCATTCCGACTTATCGCCTTTTTTGTAAATCGGAACAATTATTGATGTTTTCCATTCCTTTGGGAGCTCCTCCTTTCTCCATATAGCACTTATCAATTTATGTAGTTCCTTGATTAGTGCCGTTCCTCCTGCTTTAATTAATTCGGCTGGAATATTGTCTATTCCTGGTGATTTGAAATTTTTCAATTTCTTAACCGACATTTCGATCTCGATCTCGCTAGGTTCGGGAATCCACGGTTCTGCGGTATGGATTTCAAATTCCTGTGTTTGTTCCCCGCTGTGTACATTAAGAAGTTTGTCGAAATAACTTTTCCACACATCGACAATTTTAGTCGGATCCGCCTGAAGATCTCCACGTTCATTTCTAATCATTCCTAACCTCGGCTGGTAACCTTTTCTTAACGAGTTTACCCCTTTGTATAGATCTCGTATGTTATATGTCTTCCCGTTTTCCTCTATCTCCTGAATCTTCTGCGTCAGATATTCTCGCTTTTTGTTTCTGAACCCTAGTGTGGCGTTTCGTTTCGCGTTACTGTAGTGATTGGTATTTGCTTCGCTTTTATTACTTAGCCATCGTTGCCTTGCTTGTTTTCGTTCCTCATGAAGTTTAATGCATTCTTCATCAAACCACGGTTTGTTTTTCTGTTGTTTCTTCTCACCTACGCGTTCCTTCGCTGCGCTCTTAATTGTTTCACGAATTGCCTCCCACATCTTACTTACATCAATTTCATTATTAATATCATCATTATTATTACTCGAGTCGGCTAGGATTTCGAACCTATTTGAGAGTTCGAGTTGGTAATCTGCTCTTATTCTCGGATTATTTAATAGTTTCACTTCGAATTTCAGTTGTTTTGATCCCTTGCTTTCTCTGTTCGCGATGCATAACTTTTCCCTTACTTTTGTGATCACTAATTGATGGTCGGTGTCACCTTCCGCTCCTCTGTACGACCTAACGTCCATTATGTTGGTGTGTCTTCGTCTGTCTACTAATACGTGATCGATCTGGTTGAGAGTTTTGCCGTCCGGAGATACCCATGTGTATTTGTGTATGTCTTTGTGTTCAAAGCACGTGCTCTTTACCAGTAAGTTTTTCGAAATCGCGAAAGTTATCAGTCTTTCTCCATTGTTGTTGGTCTTTTCGTGAAGACTGTATTTGCCTATAGTAGGTCTATATTTTTCTTCCCTCCCTACCTTTGCATTGAAATCACCCAACACAATTTTCGAATTATACTTCGGTAATCGGTCAAATAACCTTTCTAGCTCATCGTAGAATATATCTTTGTCGTTATCAGTAGCCACCTCGGTCGGAGCATAGACGTTTAATAAAACCGTGTTTCCCCATCGAGTACGTATCGTAACGTACGATAGTCTTTCGTTTACGAACTCTATATTCTGAACCGCCTGAAGGATACTATTCTTAATGAGGAACCCTGTTCCGAAATCGTGAGACTGTGTTCCCCCGTAGTAGAAAGTGTACCTGCCCTGTGGGATACTATCTTGACCCTCCCACCGAACTTCTTGTATCGCCAGTATGTCTAGCTCGTACTTCTCGGTCTCGTGTACCGCCACCTGAAGAGCGCCCGTTTGGTATAATGTTCGTACGTTCCACGTTCCTATTCTAAGGTCTTTCTTAATCCTGTTCATAGAGCCCCCTGAAGCAGTCCCAGCCCGGAGATCCGAATGAGGGACTAGTTTACCTCCGGAATATTTTACCCCAGGAGAATCCATGAACCATCTGTTACTATTTCTTGACATGTTTTAGCGGTGTAGAGTTGTCAGCTCTACGACCTCGCAGTAAAGGTTGACATTCAAGATGTCGCCCTCTGTCCATCTCTGAGCCTTGCCGATGTCATTCATCTTCAGCCTCAGAGTGGTAATGGTGATGCTGCTTCCCCTCACCATGATATTTTTGTTCGGGGTTATCTTCCCCTAGCCTTTGTAGATCCCTCTACTAACTGCAAGGCAGCAGTACTGGTTTTGGTCCGCCCCGGAATATTTCCGGTACCCACCATATCTGGTCGGCATTCCCCTATCCGCCACCTGGGGAGGCGCCTGGTGGAAGACCAGTAACTCGAAATTTTATACTTAATGTCCTCATTATTTTTAATTTTGTTAACAACTACAACAATACGTGTATTTATTAAATTCACGTACAGGATACAATCATGACACAAAAAATACCTATACTGCTGCAAGTCACAAACGTAAACAAAAACAAACAAAAATTAAGCAAACGCAAGGGAATTTGCAACCGTTCGAGTCCGCGGCAATTATTCTTGAATCGTTTTCTGATTCTGCCAATTCTATTCAGGTCGCTCTTAACTAAGAGATGCAGGTCTGTTATTCTAAATGGGAAACCTCATTCAGCATATTTCAAAAGCCCCAGTACAACATTTCTTTCCTCATCTGTCAGATATTTCTGACTCTCAAGATGACCTGAACGCTTCTTTTCAATCTTGTGGGAAAAAAAGTACTTTTTTGGTATCTGGTATTAACTGGCAGCTTGTCTAATCCAAGGTACGTACAACGGAATGAGTGAGAAGGTATGTTCGTCAGGCGCTTCCGAAGTTCAGAATCATGTTCTAACGGTTTTTGCTACAGTGACGTCACGGGCGGATACCACATAGGGAATCTTTCAATAGGCGGAGGGAAAATAATTTATTATTGCCGTTTGAGTGAGAATTTTTTGATGCAATAAAAACTGTTACAATCTGCAATATATAGGCTATAAAATAAAATAAAATGTTTTGCTTTAATAGCTGTAGTAGTTTTAGGGCTGCAGCCTGTTATATGATTTGAATCGTCAATTTTTCACCAGTTTATAATAAAAATGATTTTATAAAAAAAATTGAATGGGAATTTTTATACAACAAAAACTGTTATAATTTGCAATCTATGGGCTATAAAATAATAAATATTATCCTTCAATAGCTGCAGTAGTTTCAGAGCTGCAGCCTGTTATTTGATTTGAATCTCAATTTTTCATCAGTTTATAATAAGAATAATTTTATAAAAATCTTTTGGATGTGAATTTTTTGATACAAAAATGATCACTTCCCCACCCAAGATCAACATTTTTCTGTCAATTCTTCAATTTCTTTGAACATTTTAAAATGATGGTGAAGGGTGTTTAATAATTAGAAGGGTGGTTAGACCGGAAAAGATCGAATATATTCCACAAAATGTTAATTTTATTATATTTATTCTTTCTTTTGAGCTACTTTGTTATGTTCTTGAAGTTTATACTGATTTTTTTTCTTAAGGTTATGTCAATTACAAGGTCGTTTTAGCTGATCTATTAGAATAATACAGGGGCACTGCGCGAACTGATAAACACCACGGACTTTGTTGATGGACCACGAAAGTTTTAATTTTTTTCCTTGACTGGTAAAGATATTTTTTTTTAATGATTTATTAAGAATGGGCAAAGGTTTATAAGGAATTGACCTTTCTTATCGTCTGAAGGCCCTTTCAGGACTTAAGGTTAAAAAAAAAGCAAGAAAAAATTGATTTATTTTTTCATCCCATTTCCCGAATTTTTCGTGAAGTTTATAACAATGCTTTCTTTTGTTTATGATACTGACAACAAGGTCTCGCTGATTTCTCTGCTAGTATAACATGTACACAGTGAATCAAGAATAAAAACATGGAAATGTAAAAATACAAATTTTTTACATTCCTTCTTCTTTAGTTCACAATGGTTCGTGGTGTCCTCAAATCTTGCAACGTTAATTTAAGTTATTTCCCGACGTCACGCAATGATGAAATTTGCACAGCGACGTAAGTCGGGCGACAATACAATATTCTATTGTTACATTCATATAGTTTTATATTTTAAAAGCATATTATAATATTTCTTTTTAATATGAACTTCTTTAGCCTAAAATAAATACTAACCTGCAACGATCTGTCGTTTGACTGGTTGCAGAACGCTTTAGGATTTGGGACAGGAAATATTAGCTTGAGAAAAACTATACGAACACAGAAACAACTAAAAAATAAAGACATACTTTTCTTATACAATTCGTACTAAAAAGTGAAAAATAATTTTGTTTATGAATGACTAAAAAAACATGGGGCGCGCCAATTCAAGAACTTATAAAGTGACTGTGTATGAGAGCGGACCGCATGCTTTTCTTTTTAGTCATGCATAAACAATATTTTTCACTTTTTAATACATATTGTTTTAAAAAAAGTATGTCTTAAAAAGTATTTTTTTTTTTTTTACTCACATCGCTTTGAGTAAAAAGAAAATCTGAAGTAACTACTGAAAGGTTATTTCTAAAGCATCACATTTAATAGAGATGTCTGGTAGGTTTACTGTACTCAAAATAATCTTGTCCGTACAAGGAAAACATACGACACTAGGAATTTTGAAAGAAGTGGAAATTTCATTTCAAGCAAAAATGTATCTTTTATACCGCAGTTTATCCTTATATAGATATACGTGGCAAGGCTGCTGAATTTATATACTCTTATTCCATATTATATTAAAAAAAAATCCCATCCAAACAGCCATAATACATTATTTAAGGATAAAAAATTCACTATCCAACTCAAATAACAGGCCGTAGCTCTGAAAGTACTGTAGCTATTGAAACCAAATCTATCTCATATTATAGGCAATATAGCGTAGATTATAACAGGTTTTTGTTTTATCAAAAAATTCCTATTCAAAAGGCCACAATAAATTATTTCTCACCGCCTCTTAAGAAATTTCCTATACGCTATCCGCCTGTGACGTAAAGGAGGCGTGGTTTCCGAAGGGACACGAGCGCACTCCGAAGTTCAGATGGACAGCATCTGAATAGTCCATCTGGACAAAACATTTAAATAGTCAAAAGGTCAAACAACCTGGCAACACTGATCCAATATTAAATGATATGAACAAGAAGTGTATTGGTTCCTTTAAATCTGTGTTTTAGTCATTTTTCTTAGAATAAATATGAAGAAATTTATTGCTAAAATGAATGACCAATTGTAAACAAAATATGTAGAAGTTTAACCCTTAGAGGATAGAGTGGACTACAATCGTTCAAATATCACGTTCAAAAGCTCTAAGCTTTCAACAATTCCTGAACATATTAGTTACTTTTCTTTAGTTAGAAATTAAAATATTACCAGTAGGGTTATGTGCTAGACATGTCGCACCTTTGCAAGAAAAATTACGCAAATCGGAATTTTACAGGAGAGCAAAAAGTAAGTTTTTAAAATGAGTTATGCTTTGTACTACCACACACAAATTATATACAAGCGTGATTTTTTATATTACTTTAGAATATCTGTAGAGAGACAACATTGCTTTATTTGTATGTGTTTCCTAAATTGTGTAATTAAATCATAAAAAAATACTATTTAGAGTTGTGTCATTTTTCTTGAACAATTTATCCACTGTTCAGTAATTTGAGAGATGCCATATTTGAAAATGAAAGGACAATTAAAATTAATAATTTCCTCAACTTGCTAGTTTATTATATAATACTCAATACTGAACATAAGCATGCACTTTGTAACAAATTGCAGAATAGAAAAAGTGATAAAATTACGCTACAATGTCGTAAAAAAAATGAATACTGAAATTTAAGTGTATCGTTCGCTACAAGAATTGTCTTTATTTTTAGTCTTAAAACTTACCACAAGTGTATTTGTGTTTCCAGAAAAAAAAAGCATTTATCTCATTTTAAGTAAAAGAACACAGAATTCACTCTATTACAAAACGTTTGGATTGAATTGAGATTAATTCTTTGCCAAGGAGATTAGTGTTCTTGACAACTAGGAATGATCTTCCTCTTGACTAATTCTAACAAGTCAGCCTTCTTCTTTTCTGGTATTTGAAGCCGTTGCTTATATAATGGCTTGAAATAGATGTTCGAGCATCTGTCGAGAGGGGATGACATCATGTTCCGTGCTGACTGAGGCAATTTTCGTACAGCAATCATCCGGTACGGCTCACTTTCATCATAAGTTGTTTTGAATTTCATTACAAAAGGGTTACTCTTCTCGACACAAATTATTTTCAAATCACTCATTTTCACATCTTCGTTGTCAGTGATTTTCTGGAAATTGGTTCCAATCTGTCCGCTTAAATGTTTCAAATCCATAAAGTCAGCGTGACTTAATTCACATACTTTGTACGGATTTCCCTTCTTCTTTGCAGTTCAAATGAGTAAAAACGTAACGATCTGGATGAAATATTGGTCCTGATTTCAATGCTATCTTAATTTGCTTCTCTATGGCTGAATGGACATTGTCTACTTCATTTTGACTGTGGCACTTAATAAGAAACTTATGAGTGATAGCCTTGACAGGATACTTGATAACCGCGTACACATAAGCTGATATCATGAACTTGTTTTTTTGTTGTCCGCAGCAATTGTCTGAGTAAGATATGAACTCAAAGTCACTGTCTTTGTTCTTTGTCTTTTCCTCGATAAACTTCAACACACACGATCCAACTTCAGAAGAAACCCTATTGCCTTCTCCATCATGCCAAACATAACAACAAACTGCATCCTTATTTAATTCAGCAATGGTGAAGTTAAAGTTCTTGAGTTTTGATTTGTAATACAAAAAAAAGACATATTACCCTTTGGACATGGTAGAACAGCTTGTAGATTATGGCACGCGACAATAAAATTATCAGTCACTTTCTCTTTATCAGTTGCTTTCTCAACCCGGGATAAGTCTTTTTCAATAATATGAGATTCATAAGGGCTCCTTAGTTCATCTTTCTCTGAGTTGTCAGCGGTTTTAAATGCCTCACACAGGTCTTTCTTTGGGTTAAAGAATGAAATATTATACTCTTCGGTAAAAATCCGGTGATACATTACGTAACTTCCATATGAGCGCGCATCTCCATCAGAAGGATTTTTACAGTCATTGACATAATCGCGGTGTAAGCCAGCAACAATTTTACCGCCATCAATAAACTGACGAGTTGATTTTGACCTCAAATAATGGCTTTCTATTTTAGGTATGGATTCAATATGTCTACGAATGTCTTCCTTGAAGTTGTGTTCCAAAGTCTTATGATTTTTGTCCTTCCCACGGCGATCTTCTGTTACGAATCCTCCTTTGCTTTCCGTTTTCTCAATTACAGTTCTAATTGGCCTGTATCACTGATATCAAGGTTAGATTTAAAAAACTGTTGCACACTCTAATCGACTGACCTTCTATTTCAAAATAGAAGTAATTATTGAGATGTCTCTTACTGTCTTGGGTTGCGTATCGATAACGAAGTTGTATGCACCGCATATTAGAACCAGTGAAGTCACGCTGTCTCACAACATCACCTAGTTCCCAGTATTTTGTAAACATGTCTTGTCTTGTCTGTAAACTAATTTTTGTGGAGCATTTTAATCTGCATTTTGCAGCGCAGGGTGGTTTGACTTCCTTTTTTGGAAATCGCTTTTTTGTTTTCGAGGAAGAAATATAAGCTTGTCCTTTGTTCCGAAAAGACTTTGCTACATTCTTTAACCATTTATCTGGTGCTGATGAGCGTCTCTTGCCCCTTTTCGTACTGCCTTCAACAATTTCAGAGCTGAGTATCTGTTGCTATTTGTTTGTCACTAGTCACCACTTTCACCGTTATGTACAATGCAGTACTCTTTTCTCGGTTGCACATTCTTCCGCTGCGAGAAACAAGTTTCTTTGCTCACTGAACAGTTTGTATCGGTACTGCTACTTTCACATTCTGAAGCAGAGTAGTTTGGGTCAACATCAGAATCATCAAAATCTTCATTGGTAGAATCACTGACATCCATATCACATACAGTATTTTCTTGTGTACTAAGTCTATTTGCTGACGAGCAGGGTTTTTCATCAGTCAAATCTTCAGCCGTGGACGTACAGAATCTACTTACAGTTGAAATTGTTGCTGCGTGAGTACACGGTAGTGCAGTTGCTCCAACTTTGTCTTCTACTGGTGCGTATGTTACTACAGACCACAACATATTATTATCTTCATTACCGGAACCAATAGAGCTATTTGTGGACTGTTTCTGTACCTGTTTGGCCAGCCTTAAAATCAACTCATTACGAGAAACCATGACGTAAAGTAATTACAAGAGAGTGAAGTCACTAATAAAGAATCGATACGTCTAAAACCTTTGAGACACAAATCCAAAAGACTTTACTTAATGTGTAACACAAGCACAATAATGATGTTTTTTATCACGATAAACGTCACAAAACAAAATATGCCAATATTCTTGACAAGTAAGTACACGTCTGAGTACACAGAGTTCTCGCCGGCCGGGTGGTCGAGCGGTCTGCGGCGGTAGGCTATCGACTCAACGGTCCTGGGTTCGAGTCCCGGCAGGGGCATGGGTGTGGATTTTAACACTTAACAGCTAAGGGCAAATCGTGACGGGTCGAAGTCCAAAGTTACTAAACTGGCCCATATAAAAATAAAGTTTACCAAAGTTTTTTACACAGAGTTCTCTTCAAAACCGTCACAACTCCAATTATGTCACTTTTCTGGAGAACTTGTTCTTTATTCCACAGTGGCTTTGAAACAATTGACAAGTGATAGACGGTAAACGTAGCGTACCTAATGGAAAAACGACACAAGCGTCCTCTACAGAACAATTTTAAAGTTATACTTGTGAAGCTTTTCCCGATAAAAGTAGAGATATATTCACTACTTTTTGACTAAAAAAAGAAAAAAGCAAATTTTTGACTTGTGTCTTTTTTCTCGCAAAGGTGCGATGTGAAATAAATGTAATAATTTTTAAAGTAACCTTTCGCTAGTTCACAACAGCGACTGATTATCGTCAACTGTAATTACTGGGGACACTAAAAATTAATTTGACTAACTTTTTGTAATGTGCATAATCTTTATTGTTCTCTTACAATGTTTTTATATACGTACTATTACCGGTAGTTCCCAATCATGTGAAAAATACAAGAATTTATATCCCATATAGATATCCAAGTATCTCCGGAAATGGGGCACAATGCTGACTTCAATGCTGGAGTATTATAGGCATAACATTGGACACATGAAAAACAAATGCATATTGTCCACTTTTCTTTGAAGGTTAAATCATGAAAGATGATTAATATACTGTACAACATAATTATTCATAATTTCATTTGGCGTTGTGTACAAACATAAACTTTAAGTGAGAATTACATTGAAAATAAAGGCTTGCTGACAGGAACGTTAACAGGATAACTGGAATGTTGTAGGGCTGTTATGAACTAGCTGTGTCATCCGTTCCATGTACGTACATGCTGTGTTCGATTTATACAACTTCCAGACAAGAGTAATAGAATTTTTCAGACACGTAGAATTCCGTATGGAATATCTCATGCTGGGAATTATTTTGGAATAACAGCCATGAAAGATTTTTTTTCTACAGAAGGCACTTTCCTTGCGGTGCTTGCCGGAATACGTCATCCCTGAATCTCCTGATACATGAAGCCTGAGTCAAGCAAGTGAATACAGTGCATGTATTTTGGTAAAGAGGTTTCGAGTCTTTTGTACATTGTTTCAAGAACCTGATCATCCCCTCAAATATAATTTTAACCATTGTCATTAATATGTCATAAGGATTCTTTGGGTTCCGTTTTCTTACGTTGCGGTCTGAACCTTAGATGCCTAAAGGCTATTTAAATAACATTCAAAAATTCTTATGTTGCGTGAAATAGAAGGTTCTCACGGCATCAGTAAAATAAAATATATTCAAATGTATATATACATCCAATACATATTCATTAAAATAACTGGCACGGAACTACAACTGTTTATTGCAAAGAGTTATCTTGCCAATCAATAAGTAGAAAAAAATATGTTAATTTTTACAACCTAATAATAGTAGTACAACCGTATAGTAATCACCATTACAAGTAGGTTTGTCTGAGTCTGATATGCCTAAAGATCATAAATAAAATTCAAAATTTAGAAGTAGGCATATTTTCACTTCAACTTTCATTTTGGACCCTACAAACACTTAATTGTTGTAATTTTTATTTGAGAAAGACATCTATCCATATTTAAAATGATTTTGCTTTAATATTTCAATCTGTTTAATTAATGCGATCAAAAAAAATATGTTCTTACTTTTCTAAACCAAAATCATACGAAAATTATGTTAGAAATCTCTGTTGGTTAAAACGTGTTATTAGTAGCCAGTGTCCGTAACTGACGCTATCTGAACAGAGACCAACTACCGACAACAGAACGTATTAATGTCAGCTCTCACATTTACTGTAACCTTCAGGTCTCTTGCCGTCAGTCAGTAAGACGAACATTTAGCAATCGATTGTAGAATCGGCCATTAGACGTTATTTAACAATAACTATATTGTTGTATTTTCAAAGCATTATTGAGAGTTATGTGCCGTATACTAGCAACCTAGTACCGTAGTTAAGTGTTAATCATGCTGGTATTATTTAAATAGAAATAATAATTAATCACTCACTTAGTGCAATGAACTACAAGGATTTTGCTGAAAACCATCCCTAGCTTGATGCATAACAAAATGATGGATATCTAACATTACGGGTAAATCAGAGTAAATAATTTTGTTTTCTTGAAGTAGAGATTCTACCCAAGTGGAACAAGATTTTGTTTCATGTTGTGGTAATAGCTTAATGCAGGCCTTCTCTAGTTAACCAAACAGTGCCAAAAGGCGGATATTTGTTTTATATTTTCTTAACATTTCTATCAGTCCCTGTGTTACTAGGAAAGTAGTGAGATTGAATGTATATAAGCAGTTTCATATGTCTTATTAACTTCTATTTCATGTTGAAGTAATTATGGTTATCTTGCAATGAACTCAAAGGAAGGCCTTTGAACTATTATAAATGTCTTGACTTTATTTGTATTTATTCCTATTGTTCGTACGTAATGCCTATGATATCGTGGGTACATAATTCTCTATATTTTCCGGTATTGTTTTTACTACTATTCTTACGTCCACTCTCACACACCACATTCTCTTCCTTTAGATTCTTACCCTGACATCTATTTAGTGATTCCACATTTATTGCCCCCGCATCAACATAATCATCGCAATTTCTAAAATTTCATTTTATTTTTATGAACTGGTACATTTTAAGTTGATCATTCATTCAACATTTTCTTTGTTTCTAAGTTCCAACAACCTTCAGTTAAGTCGTTCTTCAGCAATTATAATAGATTTTAATATTTCTACACCTTTGAGAATTATTCGATGTTTGTAAATCTTTCAAGTGAAGAAAGATTTATTTTTCTTTGAGACATATAGGATAAGCGAATATAAATGTGATGAATCTTAACAGAACGGAAAATGCCACTTTTATATAGGTGGACTCGTTAGGGTTAAACACATTTTTAGTTTATTTAAAATCGCATCATCTTGAATACAATGCATAAAACAGACAATACAAGCCAGATGAAAAAATAGGTCGATAGATAAAATAGATAAATCCTGGTCTTCTTTCCTGAAGACTCGTAGGCCAAAGCGTTTATACAAATTCTACATTTATTGCCATTATCAAAAGTTATTGTCATATCTCTCAATGTCTCACCAACGTATAAACAGCTAAGAACAATTTTCTCTTATGTATGGTGTTCTGAATTACTACATTCATGCCAAAAAAGAACTGATTAATTATTTCTAGTAAATATTAATATATTTATGTTAATTTATAGAGGTTCTCATTAAACCAGATGTTAATATTAATAATGGTAATTGCTTGCCTTTCTGGAGGAAAATTTCTGACTCGTCGGTTCAGTATCACTGCGAAATTGGTGTATTTCGAGATTCCCTTTTCTCAGATACAGGGTTGCCAACCAACCGAAATTTCACCAATAGGGTAATAGATTTTGCCACCTTTCTGATTAAAGCTGCTGGCTGGTAAAACCTCTTACCGGCTCTCAGTATTTTATTTCTGATAATCACTAGAACAGAGACGAGAATCAGTTCTAGAATACGGATTTCCACTTCGGACTCACCAGTCACAGTTTTCCAAATTTGTTTTTTGTCTTTCCTTGTTACTTTTTACTTGTTTTCTGAAAGCGGACAGATCTCAATTCTTTGTTATCCCTCTGCTTAGTTTGTTATTTTTCATTTCTTGTCGAATTTTATTTGTTTGGTACATGCTATGGCGCTAATTAATTTGTTTGTTAGAACTGGTATTGCGGTTTAATTGTTAAATATGGTTTCATTTTCCTCTCTTGGGAAATAAGCCCAAATCATACGAATTAATTAGTTGCGTCTGTCGTTTATCTACTAATGTTGAAGAGTAAGCTGTCCTAGTTTCTACCTTTTACTGTTCTGGTTGGAGGAGGTGTTTCCATTTATTGTTCACCATTTCTAGTTTTGGATTACCTATTTTTCCTGTACAAGTAGAAGTTACTTCCTACTCTATTCTGTTTTTTTCATGGCAGTGTATATCATCCTGTGGTTTATGCAACCACTTCACATCATATCTATTTAGCAAGGAAGTGCCGAAAATTTAATTTTTCACAGTTGGCAACTCTACTCGGATAGTATGATATCCCGAGATCGGAAACTACTGCTGAAAATTGATCCTGGACCAATATCCCTTCGAAGACTCAAATGAAGAAATCTTTGATTTTAAGGTCTAGTAATAGAGTTCGTATCAACTAAAAACAGACACAAAATAGGACTAAGAAATATTTCTCTACTTAGATTTCAGTTCATTAATGAAAATTTATTTGTGGGTTTCAGAATGCTGCAGACTGACCACAATGCATGTTTGTAGTTCATCCTTCTCCTTCGAGACTAGAATGGAGAAAACGAATGAGTATTCCGCATTGTGTTCTGTGGGTAAATCATTAGAGCATGGAGTACCGACACATTTGGATGGTTGTATGACAGGGGATCGGATAAGTATTATTTAAATGCACTACGTAGTGTCTTGTAAAATTTGGAGAAAATATAATATTATTTTGAGTAGATTATTGCTAATTTTATACCGATATTTTAAAATGTTACAGTTGTATTTGTTGGGCGTTAACGTATCGCTGCAACAATGTGCCACTCACAAAACATTTACAAACTCTGAATACATGATTGGGGACAATTGGATACTGGGGTTATTGGGGACAATTGGAACTTCAAAACTATCAATGAAAGGAGGAAAGACTTCATAAATGACCACAGGAGATAATATTTCACAGTTTTTGAGCCGCTTAAACATTAAGCGATGAAGGAATTAAAATTTGATTTTTTTTCTCAATAAACCTGTTATATGGCATTTCTTGTTTTCTTCTGACACCCTTCATTTGTAATATGGTAGATTATTTACTTCTTTGCGGCCGAGGGTTGGATTGCAGAAGAGTATGTAGGACATTCTTAGCCTTCAACCATTTTATGGTAATAACTGATTATATCCTTGTTTGTATAGTGGAGGACCGTTTGTTGCTATCCTTTATTTATCTAGGTATCCTTTTTTCCACAACTACAATTGTCTACACGGGCGTCATTTGACAAGGACAGTCATGCATTTTAATAATTCAGAGACTTGATAAGAGTTTCTACCGAATCGCTCTGTAATAACTTTGAATTCTGAGATGTGTGTACTTAATATAAAAATTAGAACGAACTATTATGTGTTAAGATAAAAACGAACAATGATACAGAGATATAGACAAGGTGGGCATTTGTCCAATTTAGTATAAAATGAAATTGATTTATTCTACTTGAAAGAAGAAACAGAGTAAACACAATAGATGGCACGCCTGACTGACATCAAGGTCACATTACTTCTTGTTGCTTTTCCTTGATGAAAACACACCCTATTTGCGCGAACATATCTACGAGAAACGTTCAATAAGTAACCTTCCTCAGTATATTTTGTCATTGCAAGAGAACTGACCTTGTACGCACAGATTAGCATTCCCATAGTGGCGAACTGGAAAGAGCTGTTATATATTCTCAGAAACACCCCCTTTGTGATAGAGGCAGAGGCCTGTTCAGCGACCCTCACACGGGGAAAGCGTCCTAATAACGGTAGGTTTGAGGAATGTAGGTCAATACTGGTAAACAATTTTAACAAGTGTGAGTCTAATTTCAATGTCGTTCATTTTAATGTTCAATCGTTGCTCGGTCATTCTGACGAGGTTTTATCCATATTTAATAGCGTTAACGTTCATGTTATCGGAATTTCGGAGATCTGGGCGAAATCATCGATTCCATCATCATTGCTGAATATAGCGGGTTATAATTTATTTAGGGTAGACATGGAAGGGAAGGGTGACGGGGGCATCGCGCTATACGTGAAGCAGGGCCTAAAATGCAAAACAATCTCAGAGTATCCCTGTCAATACTCAATCCGTATAGAGTTCTTGGTAGCTGAGGTGTATGTTAAATGTAAAACGATAGTGGTTGCAGTTGTTTATCGACCACTCGAAATAAAATTTCTAGAGGACCTCGAAGAACTTGCAAAGCATGTCTCAAACTACGACGAAATAATCATAATTGGATACTTTAATACAAATCTTGACTCTAAACGCAATACTAAAGCTGGCATAAAGTTGAAGGAAGCTCTTAGTTCGCTTAATTTAAGTATTTTGCCTTCCGAATGCACTTACCATGTGAACCAATCACATTCATTGCTAGACTTGATTATAACAAGCATTCCCAATAATATTGAAACACATGGCCAAATTCCAATCAGCGGTAATTCAAACCATGACTTAATATATGCATCTTTTGAATATAAATTAAAAAACCTTAAATACAGTAATATTGCAATATATAGAGCGAATTGAATCAGGAACCTTCATTGATAATGCACTGAAAATTCCGTGGTGTCAAATTGAATTTTTAAATTCGATAGAGGACAAAGTGAGTTTATTTAATGAGTTTATTCTTCAGTTATTCGACGCTCCTGTGCGTACTAAGCGGATTAAACACAAACCAGCACCATGGCTAACAAATAATATTCATGCACTTAGGTCTCAAAGAGATTTAGCTTATCGCAAGTGGAGAAAAAGTAGAGAAGAAGCCGATTATGATAGGTACCGTGTTCTCAGAAACAAAACAAATCAAACTATTCGAAACGCCAAAGTTAGATATACATATACACTTTTCCAGAATCAAACATCCACAAAATCCTTATGGAACAGTATAAAGGCTTTAGAAATAGGAAAAAATAAACACCGACTCCCTGTTGATTTGTGGTCACCAGATGAGCTAGACAAAGAATTTGTTACTCATAACTTTGCAATAAATAGTAGGCAAAAGGAGGAAATGCTAAAAGAACTAGCTTCAACAACATTTGTCTACGGGCCACATAAAAAATTCTACCTCCAAACGGTGACGACACAAGAGGTCGCAAGAGCGATTAAAGGTATAAAGCCCAATGCAACTGG
Source organism: Lepisma saccharinum (assembly GCA_022664845.1). Taxonomy (NCBI): domain Eukaryota; kingdom Metazoa; phylum Arthropoda; class Insecta; order Zygentoma; family Lepismatidae; genus Lepisma; species Lepisma saccharinum. The sequence goes on from JAGDQP010010639.1 coordinate 30,746, forward strand.
AGTTGATAATATATCAATCACATTAATAAATAAAATAATAGATGTGACACCAGTACTAAAACACATTTTCAGCTTCTCTATATACACTGGGATCTATCCGTCACTGTGGAAAAAGTCGCTAGTACACCCTATTCCCAAAAAAAGTAAAATTACAAAACCGGAGGAATTACGACCAATAAATATTCTCTCCGCAATATCAAAAGCTCTCGAAAGAATAGTCCACAATCAACTTATTACTTAACTTGAAACTAATAATCTTCTAAATAAATTCCAATCCGGCTTCCGAAGAAATCGCAATACTATCACGGCCTTAGCGAAGCTTATCGATGATATAAAAGTTTCAAACGACAGTAAGAAAATTACAGTGATGACACTTTTAGACTACAGTAAAGCTTTCAATTAGGTGGATTTATATATACTTGTTTGTTACTGCAGCAGTACAATTTCGTTTCAATCACATTTGAGTGGTTTAAATCATATATGTACGGCAGCAAGCAGGCGGTAACAGTGACAAATGAAATTTCGAGCTGGGTAGATGTAAAGTATGGTGTTCCTCAAGGATCAATTCTAGGGCCCATTTTGTATTATTTATATGTAAATGACACAAGTAAAATTGTATCACACTGTCAGTTTCATTTATTTGCTGATGACTTACAGATCTATATACAGGGTGATTGGAAAGACACAGACCAGCTAATACTTAAAATGAATAATGATCTAGCAGCAATAGCCAAATGGTTTCCCCACCATGGCCTATATCTAAATCCAGGGATAACTCAGTCAATAATCTTCAACAACACGAAATTATCACACACAGATACACCTAAATTAAAATTAGAAGATAAGGCTCTAACCGTTAGTGAAGATGTTAAGAACTTAGGAGTTAGAATGGACGAGACATTGTCCTGGCGTTCTCACGTTAAAGAAATATGTAAAAAGGTTTACTTCACATTGCACGCCCTGAAACGCATCCACATTTACACACCTGAAAACAGAAAATTACTTGTTGAAGCCTTAATCATTCCCATTATCGACTACGGAGACGTTCTTTACAATGACATGCCAACTGATTTATCAGGTCGACTACAGCGCGCACAAAATTCTTCTATACGGTACGTTGTTGGAGCCAGTGAATATGACAATGTAACACCACACAGACTAACATTAAACTGGCTAGACTTGAAAACAAGAAGAGTGCTTCACATTGCCTGTCAAGTTCATAAGGCAGTAATGAAAACTAGTCCTCAATATCTATCAGATCTCTTTCAACACCCCTGTGATACACACAGAAGCAGACGATTTGATAATCTCTTAGTTATAGCGAGACACAGAACATGCCAGTACAGCAAGGCTTTTGTTGCAACGGGAACACGGCTGTGGAACTCGTTGCCTTCAGAGCTCACGAAAAAGCAATCAAGCGTAATATTTAAAAGAAAATACAGTAACATATTAGTAGCAGAAATGAAATCCAAATATTTGTAATCTTCCCATTTATTAGAGAGAGAGAAAAAAAATAGCAGCAGGTGTCCATCATTCTTGTTGAATTCGATCAGGTGGCCGCACACAATATTGTGTGCACAATTGTGCGAATAAATGAGTTAATTTATAACTTATAGAAATGCACTAATATGTTGTTGTTGTTGTGGTATATGGCGGCAGTATATAATATGTTTCAAACCTAGATTAAGTATTAATGTATGTATGTACGTATGTATGTATGTGTGTGCGTTCGTGTGTGAGTGGAATAAGACTTTTTAACGTTTATTTGTATCCTAGTTGTAAGTATATTGATGTATAATGTTACATTCTTAATCATGTTACTGGTAATGTGGAAGAGAAGGCTACATAGCCTTAATTTTATCAGTCAAATAAAGCAAATCAAATCAGATTACGAGACGTCTTGGCCTGCAACACGCGAAATTAAAATCATACTATACTATTCACTTGAATTGAGACTATGGCAAGTACAGCTAAAAGTAACGTGAGTAATTTCAAGGTTAGTTCGGTGATAAAACTCCTCACAAGGGAGGGAAAGGTGCCTAGAGAAATCCAAGAAAAGAAGTATGCTGTATATGTGGGGATGATGCACCTTCACACTACCAAGTGAAGTTCTTGGTCAAGCAATTTAAATGGCAGAGAAAATCAGTTCAAGATGACCCACATTCAAAACAACTTGTGGAGGCATCTTCAAAGTAAATATGCCAAAAATGAAGGCTATGATTTTAAAGATCCACCTGTTAAGATCAGTGTTATAACTCATGAACTGGGAATTTTTACTGGCACAGTTCCCAGTAACATCCACACACTCTTGAGGATGTGAAAAGTCACTTACAGGTGAATACCACAAATGTTGACTCCTGAGCATAACGCATTTCCCCAGCAATGTTGCCAAGAGAATTTAGACATGCTTAGAGACAACCCAGATAACTTTCACTCAATAATTATAACGGGAAATGAAACAAGGATCCAGTACTACGAACCTAAGACCAAGTGTGAGTCCATGTAATGGAAACACAAGGAGCCTCCATTTCCCAAGAAATGTATTATACATCAGTCAGTAGAAAAGATTATGGCAAGAGTTTTGGAGACACAAAACGAGTTGTTCTTGTAGAAATCTACAATTGATTTGTAGAATACTAGAATTCTTGTAGATAACTTATTGAACGACCCTCGTAATTTCTTCTGAAAGAAAAGCGTTTCATATTACTTCAATTTGCTTATATTAAATCGACTTTGGTTCTGGTAAACGCACCCCTAATTGTTTAGAGTAGACTAGTGTTATTAATGACAGCAGAAAACTGTTTACTCCATAATCCACTTTTACACCCTTCAGGAAATACATTTGTACTAATGAAGAGAAATTAGTACACCAACGTGTAGAGTTCTTGGGAATGGTGACACCAACAGTATTTGTCTATTGGACCGAACAATGTATGTGCCAAGTTTGCTGTTCTTACATCTTACGTAATAGAAAAAAAAATGAGAAATGGATTTTATAGAAAATGGGTTTCCAACACTGACAACCTTGCAGACATGGACACACATAGTAGTCTTGTATTGTGCCGAATAGTGTATGCGCCAAGTTTGGTGAGGGTAAGTCGAACGGAATGTAAACAATTGAAAAATTGATTTTAAAATGTCTTGGCAACATTGACTCACAGCATCAATCAAGACGATTTCGATATCCATTAGCTGGTCTATAACAATCCTTTTCCAACGACATCTCAACAAATTATGTTGTCCCTTTCGACTCCACTCGATTATGCTGGTATGTCTTCATCTATCTGCTAATGCTAGATCGATCCGGCTTCATGTTTTTGGAGCATTGAAAGTGTCTTTCAACTATGTAATGAAAGTTAATGAACCTGATGCGTCCCGAACAACGACAAACTAATACAGGCACGGACATAAATCTAAACTGACCCTGCGGTCGCAGTGCAGCTAGGTTAGTTGGCTAGTGGAGGGTAGCAAACAGAATCCATGTACGCACCAAACAACCCACCTGCATTGCGGCCACAGGTTAAGACATCTTGGGCACTTAGGGACACATGAGGTCCATGCCTTGCTTATTAGGCATGCTTCCGAAATGTAAAATGGGTTTAGAAAATTTGAAATATTGCTTTCATTGTCCACTACAAGCTATGAATTTCGGTAAAGTGGTAGCTGATGATGGAAATACATTTCGAAGTGTGGATAATAAAATTATTAGCATCGATTGACATATTTAATTCAATAACCTTGTATTTAATTGAGCACTTAAATTTAGATGGCTTAATGTAGGATGTATATGTTATAATTTCTATCAATTGTGTTGTTTTAAGTGATGTAGTGTTGCCATTTTATTATAAAAATGTATAATTTTAAATGGCACTACGTCACGTTGTTACATTCGAAAAAAGAACACACAAAGCAAAAACTAATATCTGGTGTAGTAAAAAGTAATCCATTATTTTTGCATGACATTGAAGGCTCGACTTACCATAGTTAGAATGATCCGATTTAGGTCACATATGCGCCGTTTTGTTCGATAACGTGTTGCCATTTGGAAGGTAATATCATGATGCCTCTCTCATAGAAGCCCTTGTCCCTATTTGCAAAAGATTGAGACCGTCGATTTTCACAAGCCTCTCTTGAAGCGAATTTTACACCAGCAAACGTGTTCGTCATGGACAGGAACAGATGGTAATCACTCGGTGCCAGGTCCGGACTATAAGGTGGATGCATAAGAACCTCCCAACCAAGCTCCTGGAGCTTCTGGCTAGTCACTATCGATGTGTGTGGTCTGGCGTTGTCCTGGTGGAACACAATGAATCTCCTATTGGCCAAAGCTGGGCGCTTCTGGGCGATTGCTGCCTTCAGACGGTCCAATTGTTGACAGTATAGTTCCGAGTTAAGGGTTTGGCCGTAGGGGAGCAGCTCATAGTAGATAATTCCCTGCCAATCCCACCAAACACACAGCAAAACCTTCCTGGCCGTCCATCCTGGCTTGGCCACCGTTTGCGCCGGCGCACCGCGCTTCGACCACGACCGTTTTGGCGTGACGTTGTCGTAAGTGATCCACTTTTCATCACCAGTCACCAACCGCTTCAGAAATGAGTAGCTTTTGTTGCGATTCAGCAGTGATTCGCAGATGGAAATTCGGTCCATGAGGTTTTTTTTTTTTTGCGTTAACTCGTGTGGCACCCATACATCAAGCTTCTTTGTGTATCTAGCCTTATGCAAATGGTTCCACACGGTTTTTTGTGCAATGTTTAGCTCTTGGGCAATCGAAACAGTGCTTACATAACGGTTGGACGCGACAATGTCCATGATTTTATCGACATTTTCCACACTTGGCCTTCCAGTGCGTGGTACATCTTTGACGTCAAAATTACCAGAACGGAATCGACGAAACCAAAATTGCGCGTGATTGGCTGTTACAGTATCAGGACCATAAACACTATTCACATTTGCAGCCGCCTGGCTTGCGTTTTCGCCTTTATCGAAGAAAAACTGTAAAAAATAGCGTATTTTCTCTTTGCTAGTGTCCATTTTGACGCGCGCTCACACAACACTGAGTCAACTCATCACAACTGTCTGAACAGTGTTTGTAGTACGCAATCTCATCGTTTTAACGCCATCTCCTTGAACCCGATCGGACTTATACAACGCGAGATACAGATCACTGAAGCCCTCTATTTACAAAATAATGGATTACTTTTTACTACACCAGATATAATATGCACGGTATATAGTATTGCAAACTTTGGAAGAATCAAGATGACATTGTTCGACATCAGTCCAAGTTCTATAGAATGGAAAACTCACATTCGTGGGTTAATCTAATTTAACATGCTACAATTAGTATCACGTAGTAACAACACTCTGGGCATAGAATAATTCTGAACGACGAAAACAATGCTGATGTTTACTTTATTCTATTCATGAATAACTTTACAACGCATTAGTCGGCCTTGTATGACTTTACATGTATGCACGGTGTTTTATAGTTGTATGAGGAACTAAACAGCTAACTTCTTGCCGGTTTAAAATATAATAATATAATGGAGTAGTATCCATACAAATAAAACTTCATGCTCGTGTTACTTTACTTTGGATATTATTATAAACACAATTAATTACGTATGTTGCTGTTACCGCCCATAAAATTCATTTTATCTTTTTACAATTAATTATGCTTCCTGTTGATCTTGGTATAGCGCCAGCAATCAAGGTATTTGCTGAAGCACTGCAAACACTACATGAAACTAAATGAAATGTGACAATGATCACCAGTTACCTCTGTAAAATTCCGTCCTTCAATTACTGATGCATGTGTTATGTCATTCAACTTCTTTCATACGTATAATTCATGCATACTATTGTTATTCCAGTCGTTTATAGGAGTATTTTTAAATTTGAAAAATAGTTATAAATAATAATTTATCCTGGCAACATTGCTTTGGTCGTTCAACACAATTTTATGACCAGAGTGATTCTATACGATTCTGCTTGCAGTATGTTAAATCAGATAACGCCACGAATGTAGATTTTGCATTCTATGGAACATGGAATTATCCATCTTGTTTGCTCCAAAGATTGCAATACTGTATACCATGTGTTTTATATTACTTTTATGTGAGCTTTCTAAATATGTTCCATTTAAAAATGTAATTATATGCTAACCTGGCAACACTGGATTATTTATGACAACAAAAACCAAAACCTGTACATTCTCTATTAAACCGTGCTAGTTTAATTTTGATTACACAATTTAATATGAAAGTGCTGAATTAAAATATCAATGTTTCCATAGTCTAATTTCTAGTTCCTAATAATTTCATTGATCCATAAGTCGGGGATTTACGGTCATCATTATCTAAAACATTGTCGAAAGTCATACCTTGTAGTGGATTACCAAATTCACTTTTCAAATGTTCTAAACCCATTTTACAGTTCAGAAGGATTCCTGGTAAACAAGGCACGGACATAATGCGTCCCTTAGTGCCTTTTCAAAAATATCAAACAATGCCTCTACTCAGCAAACAAGTTGAATGACAACTTAGTAGCCAACTAATTTAACATTAGAAGGAGGAACTCTACAACAAGATTTGTTTTATGGAAAAAAGAAGAACCTAAAACCGTCTATGATATAAATAATTTATTATAACATTTCCAGCTGGATAAAAAATGTTCAATTAGGGGTGGAATGCTTTCTTCAGAGAGTTAAGTAACAGCAACAAAGTGAAGAAAAGTAAAATAAAATAAGCGTTGGACATCTATGGAGGAGTAGAAGAACAATCCTAGAATGTTTTAGTCTAATTTATTGATAGTTTGAAGGTAAAATATCTCTATTTCCGTTGAAATCAACATTGTTTACTTGCTATATTTGCACTATTTATGCTTTTATAGATTCTTGATCGTGTAGCTAACAAATGCAATGTTCTTTGTTAATATGTTAATAAAGTATCTTTGTGAATTTTATTATAATTATTGGTGGAAGCCCATTAGTATTATTAGTCTTATAAATGATAAACAGGTTTGTGGGTTTTATAAAACGTGTCGTGGGGCGAACCAGCTTGGGCTAAGAGGACATATTAAAATTGTGGGCTCAGCGGACAATGCATAAAACTAACTGCAGTTCGTGGGTTGAGAGGGCATGGTTTATCTTCATCATATTTTTAACCCTTACTTCCTTCAAGAGTAGGACTAGACAATATGTAAGTTTCTACACATTGATGAGTTAAAAAGTTTAGCCCCCAGTTTGGTCAATTTCAATACATTTCTTTCTTAAGTCGATCACCTAATCAATAGATTTCACATTTCCTTAATGTATTTAATAATAACGTACGCTCAATTGTTTACTAAAATTAAGAACTAGGGTTTGAAACTTAATAATGTTAAAATAGAATTCGAAATGCTGTCCTGGAGGCAAGGTTGTTCATACCATTTCAAGCAATGTTGAATTTTTATTTGTATTTGTGGCCTTTGGGCATCTAAGACTCAGTTCGGGATACGTGAGGAGAATGAATTCGGGAAAGTGTCGGTCAGGGCATAGTATGTTCAAGGTGACATCCTTTCATTTGCCTGGTGTGAGTGAGAAAAAAAAACTGGAAAAACGTCAGTCAAGATGATCGGCCGCTGGTATCGAACCCACGACCTCCCGAATACTGCGCCAGCGCTCTTCGACGTAGCTATGAAATCTGGGTACTATCTTAATAAAGTGAAATAAATTGGCCAGATAATGGGTACAAACAAAATCAAGAAAATATTAAAGGCGTGTGCGTTTCTTGCTCTATTTCATCTTCACACCATCGACAAAGATTGGCGCTTGATAATGTCAAAAGAAAAAGGAAATAATGAGTGGCATCAATTATTGGACTACTTCGTCGACTAGTGGCTTAATAATGCATGAATTTGAGTAAACCAGTTTAGGCCTAATATTATTACCTGGTAGTTGAAATAGCAATTGAAGAACCTATGCGCTGAAAGGTGTTGTACATAATATTGAAATAATTATTGACGAAACTATGAAATTAACAGTCTTTAAACAAACAATGTGAAGATATTTAGACACTGTCTAGTCCCAAGTCTGGAAAAAAAGTGTGAAGGACGGTTTAAAAATATGGCGACGCAAAATCATGTCCGCTCGTCCCACGAACCACAGTAATCTTTTATGTATTATCCGCTCAGTCTCCGTGAGCTCGCCCCACGTAATTTTATAGAATGTTAACATGTAAGTGTGGGTGTGGGTGTATCTGTCTGCTTGTCCATGTTTGTTTTGATATATTTCCTTTATGTCGGTAAGTGTAATAACTTAGTATTAATTATTTTTTATTAATTATTATCAATTATGTTAAGTTGATCGCTTTACAAATTATGTATATACTATTGAGTGGAACAAGGCCTTAACTCCACCATGGAAAATAAGACAATAATAAAATGTCTAGAAAATAAATATCAGAAACTACAACAAGTAGAGAGATGTCGTTGGAAAGGTCTTGACTAGACTAGCTATGGGATACTGGAATGGTTTAGGTTGCTGCAGTGGCTCAGTGTTACCGATTCGATTGTTTAAAATTCCAATTTTCACATTGTGTCCAATCTATTAGATTTATCTCCACCAAAATTCGCTAAAGCATTATTAGTCACAATAGAAAAATACTGTGAGTTCCTCCGTCTTCAAGAATTTCAGTTCTCAGTGCTGTGAAGCGATTTATAAAAAATGAATGTTTGTGTTTCTCAGATGCTACCATGGAAGCCTCCATGTTTGCTCGATTGCTTCCACAACAGATAATAAATATGAATATATAAAAATATATATGGAAAGAAAAAAGAAAAAGGGGTCTTCCCCCCTTCGAAATTCGAAACCGAGATTTTTGCTCACCAAGTCAACGTCTCACCACTGCACTAAACTTCCGACCTTATAAACGGTGGTTTCGTCGTTTCATTTACAGTGCACGTGTTACGCAAGAAGCCAGAGAAATCACGTGTACAAGATAAGATAAAATGAGTTTATTGGTTGTAACAACAACGTGTACTAATTGGCGTCCTCGCACATGTTATTTGTTCTGAAACTGTTTCCTCTCGGAGAGTCCCGAAGATAGCCGAAGCAAAACCGAGGTCGTTGTACGTTCTTGACTTCAATCAGAAGTACAGTATAGATTCAGCAGTACGATTTGAAACGAGGTAGCCTAGAAAACCGCACTTCAGATTTGTATTTGTTCTGTCGATAACGAGAAAGAAAAGTTCATGTACTTCCAAAATTTGCCGTTTAAGTACTTTGAAAACACGACGAGACGCATAATTCTTGTATTGCACTTCATTTTTCGTAATAACAGCGGGACAATGCGCCACTTTCTGTTTTAAGGGTGTAACTGGTTTTCCACAAAAAAAAAAAACTTGTCTGTACGAAAAAGTTACTCAGGGTTACCATCTTTAAAAGTTCTGTTAATAAAGAACTTGGCAACATGTACATACAATTTCTCCATCTACTTTTATACATATTTACTGTGCTTTTTGATTTTAAACTAAATCAGTTTTGTTAAATACTATTTTCAAAAGCTCTTCATTTAGGCTATAACACACTAGAGTATCAATTTATGGGGTTGGAGGATTAATATTTCCGGAAAATTAACTTTTTCCTCATTAAAATCCTCCTGCCTGTTGGATCCGCTTGTGAATGCCTATCTTCTATCGAAAATCCGCCAGCGAAAATATGTTAATTCAAGTGTTGTAGCGCACACCATTATAAATACAATTTAAGAAAAACTTTTATACAACGTGTGTTCGTGAATGACAAAAGGCGTAAACAATCTACAGTTTCAGCACATAGTCAAAGACTGTCTTTGTAATTAAACCAAAAAAAAAAAAAAAATGACGTGGAGGCTGTGAGTCTGTAGTTAACAGTGTTTATGTTTATCTTTAAAGAAAACAATAATGTAACCTTGCTTTTTTTTACAAAATGCATACATAGCCTGCAGATTCTACATTAAACCGTACAAGTTTAATTTTCATTACTCAAGTGAATTAAAAAATATTGAATTAAATATATGAATGTTCCCATTGTTCAATTTCTCGATCGTAATAATTGTATTGATTCATAACTCGGGGATTTACGGCTATGATTAACTATAACCATGTCGAAACAAATCCGTATTTCAGATTTTCTAAACCCATTTTACAGTTGGGAAGGATTCCTAGTAAGCAAGGCACATACAAAATCCGTCCTTTAGTTCCTTTTCAAAAAGAGTAAAGAGATCAACATAGTGGCCAAACTGATTTACTATTAGACGTAGAAACTCTATAACAAGATTTGTTCCATGAACAAAAAGAAAAACCTACAGCAATATATTATTGGAATAATTTGTTATATTTCCGGACGGATAATAATGTTCAATTAGTGTTTGAATCCTTGTTTCAGAAAGTAAATGAACAGTAACAGACCGAAGAATAGTAAAATAAACTAATCGTTAGACATCTATGGACGATTACGGGAAAGATATCAGAATATTGTTTACTATTCGTATTTGAGTGTAATTTATTCATACTTTGAATGTAGAAGATCTATATTTCCGTTGAAAGCAACATTATTTACTTACTATATTCACACCATTAATATTTTTGAAGATCCTCGATAGCGTAGCTAACAAAGAGACCTTATAATACTGCTCAGATCGTCTCCCATATCTAATCTCAAAGATGAACTAACCAGGGATCACAGCGCACCGCACACCGTTCTTAGATTTGATTTTTTTTTCTCAAATACTCAGATCATCTGACTCGCTCTCATAGACAATTTGTTAATGATTAAACTTAATGAAAGATACCACTTACACACATCAACACTTTGATTTGTTTTTTTTTTCAAAATACTTCATTTTCAACAACCTCCTTATTTGCACGAACGGTTTCAGTCGTTTAACTTCCACCATGATTGTAACGCCATGCCAAGGGAAAGCAAATTAAGGCTTATTCTCTGTCCATCATCACTCTTCCGGTTTGTATTCCAAATCTTTTACGTTTTGCACCATCCAAGCTTGGAATGGTCTTCGACCTGAAATACGACAACTGCGGTCAATCTACTTTTAAGATGTCGATTGCAGATCTGCTTCAATCAAAAGCTGAGTTGTTACATACTCGACGATGAAATAAACACAGTAAAATAAAAATATAAAGAAAGAATAGGAATGAATGCAAAGCTCGTTCTAAACCATGTTGATAAGTTATATTTGTGTATTATTATTATTATTATTATTTCCATTAGTATTATTAATCATATAAATGGTGAATAGGCTTGTCTTTTATAAAGCGTGCCGTGGGGAGAACCGACGTGGGCTTGGAGGACTTATGAAAATCGTGGGATGAGCGGACATGATACTTCATCATATTTTTATAACTCAGTTTCTTTCAGAACTGAGAGTGAATATGCAGAATTCAGAGTATGCAAGTTTCTACACATTGGTGGGTTAAAAATTTAGCATACTGTTTGGTCAATATCAATGCATTCAGTTCTTGTTTTTATTAAGTGGAACACCTAATTTAATAGGCTTCGTATTTCCTGAAATTTTAAATACTAAAATCAGGGATTCCGCCAGAATTTTTATTTTGGAGCGTAAAAATTGGGACGGTGTAAATGGATTTTGTAGGTTGTCTCTCGTTTTTTGACCGAGAAATTTATCAATTTAGTGGGACTGGCTGAATCACTGACTAACATACATTCGCTTGTTTACTACGATGAAGAACTGGGGTTTGAAGTTTAATACTATTTGTTTTTTAAAAAAAAATGACTTTCGAAATTGCTGTCGTGGAGGCAAAAAAGAAAATGTGTTAACCGAAAGATCTATATCAGGTTGTTCATACCATCTCAATCTTGTAAAATAAATTGGCTAAGTTAATGACTACAATGAGAATGAAGATATCCATAAAAGATGCAAGATATGTGCGGCTCTTGGGTCTTGCTTTAATACCTCTTCACACCGTCAGTGAAGCCTCGTTCTTGATAATGTCAAAAAAAACTCAAAATGATAAGTTATAGAATTTCTTGGAATATTTAGTCGACCACTGGCTTAATAACGCACGAATCTCTCTTTCTGTGTGTAATGTTTATGGGTAACAACACAGGATGAACATCGGCGTGGAGGGATAAAATTTTAATTTGAACAGCAGAGTGAATGAACTTCGGTAAATATGAAAATATGTGCAAACATGCACTAAGAGCAACACGCCAATTAAAAGCAGATTGAGCACACAAAAAATCTCACAATATTTTGGTAGGTTCAGATATAGTTCAAATGCGTTCATACAAAGTTTATTTCTGGTGAAGTTTTTGTGTGTTTTTTACTTTATGAGATATTCAGTGTAGTGGCCTTATTACCTCAACCATGCAAAATAAGACAATAAATATATAAAAGGTCCAGAAAATAAATCTCAAGAACCACAGTAAGTAGATAGGTCAATGGACAAAAAAGTCTTGGCTTGTCTAGTAAAGAGAAACTCGAATGGTTTAAATTGCTGCATTGGCTCAGTGTTGTCAACTCGATCTTTTCTAAAATGCAAATTTTCAAATCGCGTCCACTCTATTAGATCTATCTCCACCAACATTCGCAAAACATTATTAGACAAAATATAAAAATACTGTGGCTGCCTCCTTCCCCAAGCACTCCAGTTTTCAATGTTACCAACCTATTTTATAATAAATACATGTTTGTGGATATGAGCATGGCAACCTCCGAGGCATCGTGTTTCTTTCAACAATCGAAGCCCTAACTGGTTTTAGTAAAGGAAAAATAATCCGTTAACGTTAAAGTTACTCCGTGTTACCATCTTTAAAAAGTATGTTATTTAAGAATTTGCCAATATGTATATTCAATTTCTCCGTCTACTTTTATACATATTTGATGTGTTGAACTAAACGAATTTTGTTTCATACTATTTTGTAACGCTCTTCGTGTTTCAATTCATGAGCTTGGGGGATTTCCTTCTTTAAACTTCGCTTGCTCCTCACTAAATACCTAGTTCCCATTGCATCCGCTTGTGAATGCCTATCTTTTATCGAAAATTCGTTTGCGAGAATATGTCAATTCAACACTGTAACGCACACCATTAAAATAGATACAATTTAATTCAAACTCCAGTTCGTGCATAATAATAGCCGCAAACATTCTATCGTTTCACCCCATAGTCGACGATCGTCTCGGTCGGTGCAATTAAACCAACAAATGAGATGCACGCTGCACGTAAATCAGCAGAGGGAGCAGGGATTCCGCCATGATATGCAGTTTTGGGGATGTAAAGTCAAAATTTGGAAGGTGTAAGTGGGGGTCTACATTGTTTCTACCGATTTTTGACTATTTTTTTTTAAAGTTGGGTGTTCTTCAGAATTTGCTGGCGTGTCATCCTACAGGACGGGTCTGGCAGAATCACTGAGATGACGTATATACTTAAAAGTGCTTTTGGAATGTCTTCACTGTGTTTAAAGGAAACAACTATCTAACCTGGTTTGAAAAATGTATTTGTGTGAATTGTATGAACTGCTTAACATGTGTATTTCTTTCATCACGTGTGTGATAATTTTAACCTGACCTTGCATAATGTATTTAAATGAAATTGGGTTGAGCAAAAGCTGAACATTTGTCGAATAGAAAAAATGATACTTTTCTTTGTTTTTAAAAGAAAGGAGTTGACGTGTGCGGTAATCGAACCAAACACTAATGGCACACCTATCCGATGCTCTACTTTCTAGGCCATGGTAGTTCTTAATGCACCATCCTTTCCAAGTACTATTTATACCTAGTTCAGGAAATGGTTAGCAGGTGTCAGTAGGAATGTGGTGGAAGTTCGAGCTCGTTGCCACCATAAAAATACTCGCGAACGAGCAAACAGTTAGCGTTTTTGCTGAATGATGTCGCAAACTGTCTCGTTCGAGTTTCTTTGTTTTCTACGTGATATGTCGCGTTTGCTTCGCGTAGAATAAGAAAATAGAATCTGACTTTTCTAAACTAATTACGTGAACTTGTTAAAGTCTTAGAAATATGTATAAGAAAAATATCTAACCTAACTTTTGTAAGCTATTTCTGCGAAGTCTAACTTATTATAAATGCGTACACGGGAACAAGGGTTGTAAATGTAATTCCACCGTCCAAAGAAAGGCGATGAAGAAGATTAAAGGAACTGATTATTCCGATTGGTCTTGGGATTGATTAGATTTATCATTGCTCTTATTATTATTTTTTATTAAATACGCGTTTTTACAAAAATAACAAAACCACTAATTTAATTCAATGGCTGTTACATAATTTATAATAGAATCTACTTAGTAGCAAAATTTCCAACGTGATTACGGCACAGGGAGTTAGCTACCACAGGAAGTGAGAAATTATTTTATTAAATTTAATGTACGGTGTTTGCATCGCATATAATGAAAATACCTAACATAACTCTGTAATCTAAATTATTTGCATGCATGTTGTTAAATGTTAAAAGTGGAAATAGGAAACAAAGAAAAACTATTATTTAAAATTTCAAGCAAAACATAAAAGACTTTAAAAAAGTGTTCTGAACGGGAATCTAAACCAGACTCCCGAAGAGCGATTACATGCCTTAACCCTAGAAAGCCTAAGCTTTTTCGCAACTGAATAAGCCTAAGGTGAGTCCGATGGACTCACCATATAATTTCATATATATATATATTCCTTACTCAAAAACATACAAGGAAATCGACCCGCTAATGTACCAAAAGAAACTTGCTTACTTATATAGTCCAATTACGTTCAAGAATAGTACAGTATCTTGTTTTATAACAAACAAAAGTTATAGGAAGACAAATACAGTCGCAGTCTTTTTTCCTTGACATGTGAACCACCACAGTTATTTTTTGCTACACTGACTGCATTCTCTCTGGCATACCGAGTGTTTTGAACATACATTTCTTTTGCACTTGTGACAAACTTGTTTTTGCATTCTTCCTTTTCTAGAGTCGCACAAAAAGCATCCTTTCTTCTTAGGTGGTTCTTCAGTACTACCAGCTGGTAAGGAATCTCGAATCGATTCTTGTTGTCGCAATTTCGGAAATGTGATCTCCATTGACGTTGTCGTCCCCCGGTGAAATCCAAATTTCGATCGTCTGTATATATGGGGCTGTATGAGGCTCTCCGCCAAGTCAATCAGAAATTGTCTTCGTCTGGTGTTTCCTCTGTTTTTCTTCCACTCAGGATTCATTGTGAGCCAGACAACATACGCAGCAACCCCGCAAACATCTAACATGTTCAAGAAAAAAGCTACTGGCCAGCGATTAGTTTTCCTCTTACACGAGTAGGTATGGACCATTTGATCTAAACTATCAACTCCACCCTTAGTTTCATTGTAGTGCAGAATAATGTCTGGCTTTTTTGCTTCCTCCACCACAATATCCTTGGAATGGTGCATGCTGCTAAGGAGAATGACTGCTTTACCTCGAGCAGGAACATAAGAAACTAAGGTAAAGTTATGTTGAAAACCAAAGAGAGAAGATTCAACTTCTCTAGCTTTGTTGGGTTGGAATTCTGAAGGAATGAAAGGCTTGTTCTTTCGTACCGTTCCAACTAACGTAAGCCCATTGCGCAATAATGTTCTACCCAATTGTAAATCGGTAAAAAAGTTGTCACATGTCACATTTCTCTTGCTATTATTGTATGGTTCTGTGAGGTGGAGCACTACCGATGAGCCTAAATTCGTTGCTATGTTTGTTCCCTCCTTCCCCAAATAATTCAAACCTTTCAGTGGATAAAAGTTCTTCGAATCTGTAGCCCAAAATATTTTCATACCATATTTGTCTGGTTTCGACGCCATATACTGGCGAAAAGGACACCTTCCCCGAAATGGCACTAATTGTTCGTCCACTGTAATATTGCTACCGGGAAGGTAATGCTTAGTAAGATTCGCGCACACTGTTTCCCACACATCACGAATTGGTGCCAACTTATCTTTCGAACGGCGCTTAGTCTTTGTTGTTTTGTCATCAAAACGAAGGAACAAAAGCAGTTCTTTGAATCTGTCCCTCTGCATTGTGGCCCGAAATATTGGAGGGCCGTATTTCGGGTTCCACAAGGCGGCAACTGTGTGATGATTGTTTTTCAAATGGCCGGCAGTTATAAGAAGACCAAAGAATGCACTAATTTCTATTTCATCTCATCGTTTCCACATTATATATTTCTTTTCTTTTCCGCGTACACACGTTCGGCTTCTTGATTTGTGTACTTCACGATATCACTCAAAACTCTGGATGTAATGAAAAGTTCAAAAGAATCCCTTGTACATTCTATTTTCCTACCAGGTGGAAGCACAACTTTAGATGTCGCTGTTTTTATAATGTTACAAGCCTTAACCTTGGACGTTGGTGGCGGCTTTTTACTCCATTCCTCCATGGGTTTTTTTTCGAAAAAAAGTTCATTACTGTCAATTTGAACGGGGATGTCTTCATTTCTACTAATAGTATCACTATAATCGGTGTTTACACTTACATTATCTTCATCACTAGCCTCAAGTTCGGGATCATGAACACTGTCGTCACTGTCTGAAAAGTACTCAGCAGACTCATTAGTTTGTTCTAATTCAAGACAAGCTCTGATTTCTTCCTCGCTGAGCGCTGACATGTCAAAATTTAGTGTATATGGAAACAAAAACTATTGAAAAGTACGACAATCAGGCAGACAAACGCATGCCTTCTTTCCCTTACAACATAAACAATACAATGTAGATAGGCCTATTTTGGCAGTGGTACCACATCGAATGCTTGTCAAGTAACTTGTCATCATGGAGCTGAATATATTATACTGGAGCAGCTGCTCCGGTATCAATTTTGTCTGCACTTTTATGAGGATACCCTACTGTCCGGCAAAACCAACCCGAAACTCTCGTTCTTTATACACAACAGCTTATCACAAATGTAATCGAAAAATGTAATCATAACTGGCCTCAATTTGAAACAAAGTTTGTCTCATAGCAAACATGGGGACTTCAAATATGCAGCTGCTCCAGTAAATATTATATTCATCTCCATGGGAGCTTGAAGTGCGATGTGCTATATAATGCAGTGGTTAGCGACTCAACACAAAATAGCGAACTTTAGCAAATGCTTTAAGCGTTTAATCGAATAGAACACAGCAAACTTGCCCTTCTTTACTAAGTAAGTACAAGAGAGTCTCCTAGACTCACCTCAGGCAACAACGTCTCAAAACTGTTTTATTGGCCATAAAAAAGAAATATTGAAGCGAAATTATGTATAAAATCAATATGTTATAAAAAACATCGTTATTGAGGAATACATGAAGGCACTTATTGATATGACATACAGCGAATATTTTATAAGGAAAAAAAGAGTGAAGTGAGTCCGACGGACTCACCTCAGGCTTTTTAGGGTTAAATAAGCCGGACATGTGAAATAACACTGGTACTGTTCTTTATTGTTTGAAATACAGTTGATCAGAATGCAAAGAGATGGCACTGTGGTTACTTCTTAGGGGGATTCACTCTGCTAATACGCTTCTCTCTTTGGAACCTTCAATTTTCTCTAGTGTAAGTCAGAGTCTGAATTGAGCAATGGAATCAAAGCTTTTAACTATTTTGTTTTAATATTTCGGAATAATATATTAAGATACAGTTAAGTAATGCAGGTAATCGAACAAAGGATATTATCTTGTAGTCGCCCAACACCAGCTGATATCAAAACGATATTATTAACATTGTTATGATTCTATCTTTTTTACTGTTTATGAGTTCACTGTTTTTTTATGTAACAAACTTTATAAAGCCTTTAAAGTTTATGTTCTTACGTTTCCATTTTTCTTTTATAGTCACTTGAAGACTAAATTGGCGGTTCAGCCTTTCCTCTGAAGTGATCAAAATCAGCTGTTTGGTTTCCAGATTTCAATCTGTATTGGATTTACCAGTGTTGTAGAACAAAGCGGAAATGATAGCGTATTCTTCTAAGAAATATCTCATTGACATTAGCGACAACGTTTCTTTAACGACCAGGAACGACATTCCAATCTATATAATGAATACTCTGTTTATTATTACCTGGTTACACCATCAGAAATATCTCAAGAAATCGCAATATGTATACAGTTGCTGGCATTGTATACAGGATTAAATTATAGCAAGGAATATTAAAAAATAATATATACTGTAACAATTGTGTATAATTTAACGTGTAAATAAATTATTTGAAAACATATATTTACTCAACTAGCCATGAAGTAATGCGTTTAAACATTCTAATTTAGTACGTATTAGACTTCGCAATATCGTAATAATGAGCTTGACAGGAACAAAAGACATATAGAAACAACACCCTTTAATTCCTCCAAAACAATACTATTAGATTTTCTTTTAAATTCTGAGAACTTTCTTTCAGCTTAAACATAAAATAACGCACAAGTTACAATTGTATATGTACTGTGCAATAAGCTTCAGTACTAAAGTATACTGCAATAGAAGAATAAAAACACACAGAACGATTAACATGACAAAACGATGAGTAGTCCTAGTTACAAAATAAAATCTAAAAGCATTTTCGCGTATGTAGAGGCGGCTTCTTATCTAAACGTAATCTTCAGAATTAAATTTTCATTATTGTTTCCTGTGTTAAAATACATTTATTAACGCGTTTATCATGCTCTCCAGTATATCTTCAATTTGGACAAAATAAATGATGAAAGTCAAGCGAAGACGATTGTTTAGAAATTATGTAACTAAGCATTTAACGAAGCTAAAATATATCTATTATGTGTTTCCAACTTTCACTCCTATACTTAATACGATATCCTTTCACATTTTCTATGTATGAAGTCCATGGTTAATAACGTTTAAGTCAAACACAGCGTTACGAATTGTACGGAAGTTTCAAATCATATCAAACCTTCACCAAGAACGACTCAAAATCCTGACGACCTACAACATCTACCAACATAGATCATGTTGAAAGGTGAGGGTTGTCTCGCACGGAATTGCTGCTAACCTAAGAATGGACCTGTTTGGGTGGATTCGACCACAACCATTTGATTGAACTCATCGAGCTGAGAATTACATAAAAGTGGTTTAACCTCAATCGATGTCGAACATGACATTTTTAAAGTGTTAGAAAAAAAAATTCTGAAAAAAAAAGAAGCCGTTATACGAAAATAGTATTTTTCCGAAAATATTCACACTGAAGAGTAATCATTAAATGTAGTTGAATATACAACGAGCGTTTGATTGCGATTCAACACCGCCTTGCTATTGAATTACGCCTACAATAAAATTTTGATTCACGATTGCTAAAAACGATTGTAGTAACGAATAAAAGAACATTACTAAAAAATGCAGAAACATGCCCAAATGACATTAGTTAGAAAAAGACAAATATGAATATATTTGATTATTAAATAAAATGATAATTAACATTATTGCCACAAAAGTGTAAGCCAGATCCGCTTTCTACGAAGAAGGTTTTCAAGCAATAGAATTTATTTTACCACGATCATCGTAATCGGGCAAAGGATCGATTCATTGTTTTTTTTTATTTTGACATAGCACTAGTGAAGAAGCATTGATTCACCACGTCAATTTTAATGGTAGAAGGAAATTGAAATCAGATAAGACTTTGAGTATACGCCCTGTCGTTGAAGTTTGGGCAATTCCCCGAAGGAGTACAAAATACACAAAATACCTCATATAAATGAATTATTGGATTCATATCGTAATTACAGCAAATTATTCCTTCAGAGTATTATACAATTGTGTAAAATTGTCATGTGGACATCGGAGTAGTATAACAAGAGAAATGTTTCGATTTGACCAGTAATTTTGTGACAAAATGTCGTATGTATGTTTATATCTCAATGTTGATAATACCTGCAAAGTAATTCGACCGTGTAAGGCCGCGTTTGTCCTTTAGAGGGCGTTAGACGTTTGGTCCAAGAGAAAAACAGCCCGAGCAGCCACTGGATCGGCTCCCGCAATTTCAGTTCGAACAGGAATTTATTACTAAAAGTATATACTTTAATACACGTAACAGTGCTAGTAAAACTGGAAATCTACTCTACCATGTAACAAATAGTTTGACAGATGTAGGTCAGGATTTGTCTTTAACAACCGTAAGTGAGAGTTCGATACAAAGAGAGTAAAACAGAAGGATTCCAATAGTCACATAGGACAAAAACACATCAGCGCAACGTTGAAAAGCACACGCCTTGTGTGTGATGTCAAATGGTACTTCAAAGTACACTCTTGAAATTACTTATACAGCAGTTACAGGTACATTATACTGAGTATACGGCATTTGACATCGCACTGTTGGAATGTACTTTTGAGTCTGAAAGTTGCCCTGATGTGTCTCTCGCACTGTGTGACTATTCTCATAGCCTATATCTGTCAAACTATTTGTTACATGGTAGAGTAGATTTCCAGTTTTAGTCGGTATAATTTGAGTAATAAATGGCTGTTCGAAACGAAACTCAGAGAGCCGATGGGAGGCTACTCGGGCTGTCTTTGGCTTGTTCGAAAGTTTTAAGGCCATTTAGCAGACAAATGTAGCATTACATGGTCGAATTACTTAGCAGGTAATATCAGCATTGGGATATGAATATAGAGGGTGTCCATAAAGTCCGTTGCCACCCCGTGTATCTTCGAAACGACTGCGAATATGAGCAAACGCAAAAACACATCCTTCATTATTTTGGGGGGCTTGAATTTTGAGCTATAAAAGTTTCACCCCACATCCCCCAAATTGGAGTAGAGTACGTGGAGTCAACTTGAAAATCTCAAATAGCACAGGGGGTCGAGTAATATATCGTTTGAAAGGTCTCGACAAAATAAATATTTTGTCGAAAGTTTCAAGTCGCTATGTTGACCCCATCCAAAATGGCAGCAGTCACATTTCGTGCCCATAAAGTACGTTGCCACCCTGTCTATCTTCAAAACGACTGCGGGACGGGCGTAAGCCATAGTGCTGTTACCGCCCATAAAATTCATTTTATCTTATCTTATCTTCAAAACGACTGCGAATATGAGCAAACGCAAGAACACGTCCTTGGTTATTTTGAGGGGCTTCAATTTTGAGCTATAAATGTTCCACTCCGTGTCCCCTAGGGGGACTAAACGGAGGTCAGGATCTACGTGAAAATGCCAAATGACAAAAGTGGACGAGTGATAACTAGTGTCAAAGGGTTTGACACAATAAATAATTTGGGGAACCTTAGAATTTCACATTGTTCCATATTTCAAATGGCAGTAAGATGAATGTTCTAAAACGAAACTTGTTCACTCAGGCACCAAGAGGTCTAGAAGTTACTGTATCTAACTGTTGTTGTCATGATTCTTTTCGAAGTTCTAACGTACCCACAAGTAAACTGTTATATTAGTCCATAGTTTTGTAATACTAGGAACATTTCGAAACATTTTATTCTTCTTTAGTTTTCTTTATGAGAGTTTGCTGATGAATTTAAACTGTCAATGTTATGAGGAGGTTCCAAATTGCTGACAATGAGTTTTCCAGCGTGTTGCTACGTACATATGTTTTAACCACTAAATAGTGTATTTCCAGTTATACTTTGCTGATTGCAGTTTCGGAGATACATGCGTTGAAGTTATATAGGCTTATCTATAGGCTGAGCATGTAAAAACTATTCCGTGGTTAAGGCATATCTACCTAGGAAGATGCTGGAAAACTTATTGTCAGCAGTTTGGAACCTCTTCACAACACTGATAATTTACATCTATAAGCAAACAATCAGAAATAAAATTAATGAAAAAGAAAATGTTTCGAAATATTCCTAGCATTACAAAACTATGGAACTAACATATCAGCTTACTTGTGGGTATGTTAGAACTTCGAAAAGAATCATGACAACAACAGTTAGATACAGATTTTTCTGTGAAGAGTAACTTCTAGACCTCTTACTGTCTGAGTGAAAAATAGAAGTTTCGTTTTAGAACTTTCATCTTACTGCCATTTGGAATATGGAACAATCTTCAAACCCGTTCACACTAGGTATCACTCGACCACATTTGGCATTTTCACGTAGACCCTGACCTCCGTTTACTCCCCCTCGGGAACACGGAGTGGAACTTTTATAGCTCAAAATTGAAGCCCCTTAAAATAATGAAGGACTTGTTTTTGCGTTTTTTAAATATTCCCAGTCTTTTAGAAGATACACGGGGTGGCAACGGACTTTATGGACACGAAATGTGACCGCCGATATTTTAGATGGGATCAACATAACGATTTGATACTTTCGGCAAAATATTTCTTTTGTCGAGACCTTTCAAACTATATATTACTTGACCCCCTTTGCTATTTGAAATTTTCAAATTGACTCCCCGTACCCCAATTTGGGGGGATATCGGGTGGAACTTTTATAGCTCAAAATTCAAGCCCCTCAAAATAATGAAGGACGTGTTTTTTCGTTTGCTCATATTCGCAGTCGGTTCGAAAATACAATGGTGGCAACAGATTTTATGGACTGTACACTCTCTCTCTCTCTCTCTCTCTCTCTATATATATATATATATATATATATATATATATATATATATATATATACATATATATATATATATACATGTATATGTGTGTGTGTTTGTGTTTTCAGAAGAATAATACAAAGTGAAACAAAGCTGCTATTACCAACAAGAACATTACATTTTGGGGTCACCGGGCAAAGAGTACGGTGAAAGGGAATCGCGACATGAAAAACACTGAGAAAGATCGTGACGCTGTCTTAAAGTATACAGCAACTTTCAATGTGTTTAACAGTGGGTATCAACACAAATCTTCTATAAGGCTTCGTGAATTCTGATGCATTACTTTCACTGGGCTTACTAAGGCTACTTTCGTCCTTTATTTTTATTAATATTTTGTATGAACATTTTCAATTTGTTTGTAGATTAAGCAATCGAGGAAATCGAACCCACACCAGAACACCCCCGCCTCCCAAACAAACAACCAGGAAACCCACCTAAGATAAATTCTAATTATAATAAGATATTAGTGTCCAAAATATTGTTGATTGGACGTTTTGTACCAGAGCCAGAATGTAATTTTCTACTTTAGGTTTGGAATATAAATTCAATTATCTGTGGGAAGGTTGTGTGGTCGAGAAATAAGGTTAAGGAATATTATTGTGAAATGCCTCGTGTTACATTTTTATGTTTGATATTTCTTGATTTGAAGATTGATAGTTCCGTTTCCTTCATACATAAGTTACAAGTATATTTAATTATAGTTTGTTTGAAGTATTTTGACTTATTAGAATTGCGTAAGCATCTTTTATTTGAGAAAGAAGACAAATGTTTAAGCATCTTTTGAATTTGAGCTTTTGTTACTTTTCTTCAGTTTTGTAAATGGTTGTTGTTTGCTGACATATAGATGTCCGTCCGTTGATTATACACAGTCCGACAAGTAAGAAATGAGACTGATTTTATTCTGACAAAACAGAGAATGCAAAATAGAAACCAATATGTGAGTTCGAGAGAGTAATCCTACATCTACGACCTGGCAACACCGCATGGTCCCGCGTGAAGCACAACGAGAAATACGACGTCAGTACCAGCAGTAAGTGAAAGGCCTTTGTCACGCCAGCGTCATGGAGCAGAGGACGAATATCAAGTTCTGTTTCAAACTCGGGAAAAGTGGCACAGAAACTGTTGAGTTGATGCGGAGAGTGTATGGTGATACTTGTTTGTCTCCTGCACAGATATTTAGATGGTTTGAACGTTTAAAAAGTGGTGTGGAATCGATTGACGATGAACTTCTTCGTCATCGATTGAGGTATCATTCATCATGAATTTGTACCAGAAGGTCACACAGTTAATGCTCAGTTTTATTTAGGTGTTTTGGAGCGTTTGTTGAAGAGAATACATCGTGTTCGGCCTGAATACTCAACCCCAGGTAGCTGGTTCCTTCTCCATGACAACGCTCCAGCTCACCGAGCAGTACTTGTTGCGGAATATTTGGCCACAAAACAAGTGTGTGTGATGAATCATCCCCCTACTCACTAGATATGTCTCCCTGTGACTATTTCCTGTTCCCTAAGCTGAAGTTGCCATTGAAAGGACGACTTTTCGACAGGGTTGAAGACATCCAAGCAGCTGTGACAGCGGCATTACGGGCCATGCCACAAACTGAGTTGCAGAAGTCATTCCACTCCTTGTGTGATCGTGCCACTCGTTGTATTGATGCAGGAGGGATGTACTTCGAATAATAAACAGGTATTATTCAATTACTTTTGTTTGTTTCGTCAGAATAAAATCAGTCTCATTACTTAATTGTCGGACTGTGTAGAATATTCAATCGCACATTCAATAATGTCTTCTGACGCTACAATTATTGCATGGGTTAGTTTGGAAAGAGTTTCTTTATCTTGTGGTGATTTCTAAGGTAAGTACAGTCGAGCCCCATTTTGTCATGTTTTCAAGAATTTCTTTCATTTTTAGGTAGATTTCGAAGAAAATATACCTACTGAGATCGGTACGATATGAAAGT
>JAGDQP010010640.1:0-55218 GCA_022664845.1 Lepisma saccharinum
GTTTAGCGGTCGATTGTAGAACTGACCCTTAAGAGTATTACTTAAGTTTTTCTTGCGATCTTTTCATTCTCCAGAAAAAGTCAATAAATATTGCAGAAAAATATAATTTTACACCTAAATGAGCTAGTCTCAGCCAGATATACCTAATTTCTACTATGATTAGTTGATTATCAAACACATATTTTATAACGAGTCACGCTGGCGGAGACATACATGGACAGTGGGTGTGTTACTTAAACTTCAGCACGTTACCAAGTAAGACACTACGTTAAAGCATATAAATGTTCTGGTAGGTACGTTCTAACTACACAAGACATTTCCGCGAGGTACGAAATACAGAAAGCAGGTGAAACAAAGATAAGAGATCACGAAGAAATCTTCGAAAGAGAGGGAAACAAACCAGTAAAGTCAAGAAAAAGTAAAGCCAGATTAAAGTTCACCGATCTTTGCGTCCTTTGTAATGGAATGGGATGTAGCAAGCACCTCGAACCTATCGGAAAAGACATCGAGGACGAAGGTGATTGTGATTAGAGAATTGTAATTAGTAATTTACAAAATGTGAACATTTAGACAGTACACAACTGTTGATGAAAAGCTTGAAGACTTCTTCACGCAAATGGAAGCATAATGTTTAATTGTCGCTGCTTTTTTCCTCAGCGTGAGGAAATCGCTAATACGGGGAATTTATTTGCGTATTGTAGCATGATAGTGGATCTACTAACAAGTGGATGAGGTCTACTGGAGATGCCACGGTAAGAAAGAACGCGTCGTTCGCACAACCTCCCAAAGCAGTATATCCTTCTTTACTCTGACTGGGTACAAGACAAGGTGGTGTGAAAATGGACTTGTCTGTGGTCTGAGATTTTTGGAAGGATACTAATTAGAAATAAGTAGCTGAACTGGATGATGGACGCCACGACATGAAGTTAACACATTTCTAGATGAAAGGGTAGGAAGTCGACGCAGTAGCCGGTCCAAGATTTTCGTTAGGGGGTGCAGTTGGAATAGACTAGGCACATTATCGATATTTTCTCGCTAAGTAAATTTGCTACGTTTTATCATGGAATATGAAAACTGATCCTCCAAAAATGATTTTTCCAGATAAATTACATTTGTCCGGAAACAGACAGAAACTTTTCTCAGATAAATTGTTGAATTAATGCTATAAAAATATTTTCCCTTGAGTGGGTGCTTCCCCCTTTGCCCCTCTCGTCTAGGAATTTCCACTGGGTCGAGGCGAGGTCCATGCTACGCTAATAAGTTTATCTACTATATATTTAATTCATTATAGAGTATACAAGTGATAATTAAGATAAGATAAAATGAATTTTATGGGCGGTAACAGCACTATGGCTTACGCCCGTTCCGATACAGGGAAGCCCCTAATTTTTGTCATGTCTGAACTTAGCTGTTATTTGGTTAAAATAAGAAAACTAAAACAGATAAATTATTTAAAAGCTGAAGGTGTAAAAGGTCTCCAGAAAACACTTACTGGTGCAAATGTCCAGTACAACAATTAATAAAAACTAAAGATGTATAATGTCTTTAGCATAAGTTAAAAACGTGAAGGCTGTAAATGGGCCTTCACAAGTAAAACAATTGTAATACATAAACTTAAGAGCTAAGGGACATAATCATCTCACAGAGACGGAGATAAACATGTCTCACGAACATACCTAAAAACTCTACGCAACATACCTGGTTCATCCCCTAACAATGACGCTATGTCATTGGGGATGTTATAACGTTGTCTGAGATGATTATATCCTGGACAATATAAAAGGACGTGACGAATACTTAAAACTACATTGCAATTATTACAATGTGGTGGATCCAATCGTCGTAACAAATAACCGTGTGTCAGGCGGCTGTGTCCTATACGTAGACGACGCCTACTATCTCGGCAAGATGATTTCCATGGAGCAACAGTTACCTTAATATCTTTCAATTTATTAACAGCTACGTCATCCCATCGTCGCTGCCATTTATTCCGTGTAACTTGCTTATATCATCATGTCCTGAAATGGGACATGCGGAATATCAATGTTAGCTCCTAAAGAGGCTTCACGAGCTGCTTCGTCTGCCAATTAATTACCATGGATACCAATATGACTTGGTATCCACGAAAAGAATACCTCACCACCGGCAGAGCAGATGGCGTGTGACTTACATAGGATATCTTGCACGAGCGGATGCTTAGAATACAGATTGTCGAGACTTTGAACAACACTTAGCGAATCTGTACAAACAAGGATGCGTTTGACACCACGAACGAGAATAAAATCCAAAGCCTTTAAAAGGGCATATAATTCAGCAGTAAAAATACTAGCTTTGGGATTAAGACAAAAGTGGTGGGCTTCCCCATTTATAACAAACGCACATCCAACAGATTCTTCTAATTTGAACCCATCGGTAAAAACAGAGATAAAATTCGGGTACTGACTCTTCATCTCACGAAAACGCTGCTGGAACTCGATCATAAATGTCTCCGATTTCTTTAATGTTGACAAGGAGATATCAGTCCGCGGACGAACAAGTGTCCACGGAGAACGGAGGCAAAAACGGACACGGCAGACAGTTGGACGATCTGCATCCAGAAAGTGATAATTAACTAACTATGGTAGAAATTAGGTATATCTGGCGAAAACTAGCTCATTTAGGCGTAAAATTATACTTTTCCCACTCAAATCTTGTTAACTTCTTTTGCAGAGTGAAAAGATCCCGAACAAAATTAAAGTAGCTCTCTTAAAGAAACTTATCTACTCTTTCAATTCAGTCTTTTGCATTTTTTACCTAAGATCAATCATTTCCGAGAAAAACGTGAAAAATTGACGGAAGACACCCCTCGACCCGCCATTTTTCAAAATGGCGTACTTAGCACAAGTCCAATCGATCCGGACTTTTAATATGTAATTAAGGAAGGCTTTTGCAAAGTTATATGAAGAAAAGATCATTATTTTTTCCCGATGGGTGCTAATACGCCTGCACTAAAATGCCGGTACCAAACATGAAATTAAGCGACATAGTACGATCTGATGCAGTAAAACTGTATAACACTGTTAATGCAATGACGCGAAATTATAGCTTATCAGGTCGTTTGACGAACTTTCTTAGTCGAGAAGTGTTCATTTTACTCATCACTTTGAAGTCTCAATCAGAAAATTACTTTTCGGACCATGTTTATTACTGCGATCAGGTTTCTGGCGTAAAACAAGTTACTTTCTTTTGTGAGAATGGTTGGAATCACTCTACTTGAAAACATATGAGTTAGCGGTAGCAAGTAGTTGCAGAAAATTTCAACGTATTTTGAAAAAAATAAAAACCACCACGTGAAAGCTTTCTGGCTATGCACACCCTGAAAGTTTTACTTGAAAACCAAAGATGTGTTTCAACGAGACAGATTATGTTCAATAAAAAAGATGATAAATTTGTCCAAACCTCAACAACATACTCGTTAATAATCTCTTCTCCCATATTAACGAGTACAGATTACGTGATTAGACACGGTAGCGCTATCAGATTTATCATGGAATTAATTATTTCCAAAGCTCGGAACACGAATTAGGCTTCTACATTTAGAGAAACTGCTGAGCTCAAGCAAACTGAAGTCTGATGGTTAGCATTATACTATCACACGTGACTGAACTGCAGAAAATCAGCAATCAGTGAGCTGTGTAATGTGTTTCCGAAAGAGGTCATTGTTGTTCCAAAAGTTCGTTCTGACCAACCAGCAAACTACATAAATGGCACTGCAGTAATAACAGTACTGTTATCGAACGTATATGTAACGGGAAAGAAGGGGAATTCAACACGTAAACTCTCTTAAGCAGCGTTTCATCAACCATTCCCAATACGATTCCTACTGTGGTTCTTATTTTCAATTTCTTTTTATACACTGCTTGACAATTTAAACCTAAGTAATTGTCTATGATTCAAGCAGATCAGAGTAACTAGCCACTTCTTGGTTTGAATATAAGTACCTGCGATACAATACAATCACAATAATTATTATGTTTATAATAAATCATCCACAAGCTAGAAATACTGGTTTATTGAACTGTTCCTATGAGTATGTTCGCGAGTTTATCTTACTGATGTATTGTGTACTCTTACAAGGAACACTCACCAGGTAACAGAGCCCGATTTTGATGAAAATTCGAATGTAGGTATAGTGTCTAGTAAACCTTCACAGCCAAAATTATAGGTGCTGTCGTCAACAAACACCGACAAGGGGTCTCGAGAAAAATGGAATATAGAGAGGAAGTAAATCGAATACAGTGTAAGGAAAACAACTTTTCTTCTACGAACTGTTACATATATTGAAAGCAAATGGCTATTAATGGATGATGGAGAGGAAGCGATATATGTTGGAGGGTAGAAGGAGCAGACGCTTGACACTTTCATCCCAATTTATATTTATATAATGTAGTAACTAAAGTTGTTTTGTTACATTTTAATTATATTTTCTATAAAGTGCCGCAGACAAGATATATACAAATATACGTATTATATCACAAAACTCTACTCAAAAAGAGGTAGTTACAGGAAGTCCACGGACTCCTTGAAATAAAATAAATATAAGGACCCTTCCTTCTAAATAACCTATGATTTATTCTTTTCTCAGACCCACGTTGTCTGCCGGACAACCCAACACCTGTAGCACGTTCGACCCTGGCGAGTAGGGGAAATGAGGCACAATGCGTGGACTGAAAGATTGACTCTCCCAAGAACAAAAACTATTACTAAAATAACTATTACGAAAGGTGAAGGAGGAAGAACAGTGCTGTGTAAACCCACGTTGAAAGGACCACACCAATGTTAGTGCTGGTTAGTGCACATGACGTTAACCAACATACTTTCGTTTTTCAAGGTAAGCTTTATCTCCGTTTAATCCGGAGATATTTTGGTTCCTTAATTACCACATCTTGCTATCGACGCCCTCTTCAATATCATAATTCCAGCACATTTTTAGATATCCCACTTCAAAGTTCAAAGTTATTGACTACAGAGTGGAAATCAGCGCTACATTACCTCCCTTCTATTGTGTGCCTATTGTGTTTCTCCCTTCTGTTTTACTCACTTTGTGTAATGCTCTCACTTACAT
The DNA here is from genome assembly GCA_022664845.1 of Lepisma saccharinum. Lineage (NCBI taxonomy): Eukaryota > Metazoa > Arthropoda > Insecta > Zygentoma > Lepismatidae > Lepisma > Lepisma saccharinum. The sequence continues at coordinate 5,105 of JAGDQP010010640.1, forward strand.
TCGTGAAGACAAATACTGGCCTATATTTTGTCAGACTATTTGTTACACGCTGGAGTGGCTTTTCCAGTCTTTGTCAACACTGTCAGGTATGTTCATGTAGATATTTTGAGAAATAAATGCCTGTTCAAACCGAAACTGCGGGATCAATTACAGCGGCTGTTTCCCCCTTGCTCCAAACTTTAACGCCCTCTAGCGGACAAACATGGCCTTACACTGTTGAATAACTTTGTAGATATTATCAGGATCGGAGTACGAATATATAAACGAAGTCTTATCACAAAATTCCTGTTCGAACCGAAATACTTCCCTTGTTAGAACTATTTTTGGAAAAGAGTAAAATGTGCCCTTCAATAATAAATATGTTTTTCTATTATAGATTAATTGTGTACTAATTATCTTTTACTACTAATAAACACTCCAGTGAAGCACTTTTTGATAAATTCTCATTTTTTAATTTATTTTTCTGAACGTGGTTCTGCTGCAAAAGAACTATATTCCATATCTGGCAACTTTCCCCTACAGTTTTGTAACGAATTTGAACCATTCACGTGGACATTTCTGCACCCAGCAGATACTTTCCACTACGACATTACTTCCGCTTTTTAACAACGGTTTTTGTTGTTCTTTAGGCATCAGATCTTTTCAAATGCAGATTCAAGTTTCTTGTCCCGCACTGTACAACATTTTCTGGTATAAACAGAAAAGCAATATACACGTAGCATTGGGGAAAACAAGACAAGAACACGACCATAACTAACGCTATGTAAAATGAAGTTCCCTCACAGCCTAGTTGTAACACTTTTTTTTTTTTAATTCGTAAAATAGATTCAAATAAAAAACTTGTAAAACTCAGTGAGAAATAGCAGTAATTCGGACCTCTAGAGAATATGTGGCCGCAATAAACCCCAAGCGACTAAGGGGAAACAAGTCACTCAACGGCCTCATTAAAAGTGTGGTAGTTTCGGTGAGGCTTCAGTAGAACTTCTCGGGGGGGAACACACACACATACACAAGCCATGTCACATAAAAAGGTGCGTCGTTGGGAGATAGGTTAAGTCATTACCTTAAAGGGAAGAGCCAACTTCGTCCTGACAGCAGTAAAAGGGGTTTAGCACATATAATCAAAAGATAAGAATCTCACGGTAAATGTGAATTACATCTCCTGTTCGTTTAATTTCTACAGGAACTAATAAAACATTGACCGTCTGCAAGAAGCATGGGAATCAGCAGAGAAGATGTTAATTGTAAATGGAAAAAGAAAGTAAAACTTCGATGGAAAGATTGTAAAATGTTTTCGGTTTTTGTTGTAGTACTTATTAGCTGATTCACGTATTCGCATGAGTTTGAGAATTTGAACCAAGATATCTATTTTTGGTAATCACACATATTTTATACTTTTTACATACGGTACGAGACTGAAAATACACCATCCTAACCTTTAACGTTTTTTTTTTTTTTTTTTAAGTGAAAGTCGATTGCATGAAGACAGTGCACGAATGCCAAAGGGTGATATTTTATTTATTGAAAAAACAATATATCAAAAACTTGAACACAATTATCAGCTGGCCACGAGAAAGAAAGGGAGAGTCCTGCCAACACCATCCACCCAATTTCGCCAGAGTCTGTTTACCATATTGTTTGCATATCTAAAATAGAAATATGTTGTGTATTACATCATATGCATGTAGCTTTGACATTGATTAAAGAACTAAATATAATTATTTGAGTACCTATAATTGAAATACTTCGTTTACGTATTAATTTTCTCTTGCATTAATTGCCAGAAGATATTAAAATAAAGAACATTGATCATGAAAAATACTGCTAAAGAAAATGTTGAATATCGTTTTTCCAAGATCATTCATTCACTCTATGGCCTACGGAACTCCCTAGTTCATCGCCGCAGTAACAAACGTTCGCCATAGGATTCTATCCTGGACAAGATCAAGCCAGTTTTCATCAACACTTATCTCTGGAAGATCTCTTCTAATATTATCACCTCAATGACGTTTCGGTCTTCCCAATGGTCTTTTTCCAATCACGATAGAATCTTCGCTTTTCCTCCATCCGAGCTACATGGCCTGCCCATCTTTGTGCCGTGATCTCATTATCTTTACATCAGGTGGTTCGTACAGTCAGTGGAGTTCTTCATTATGCAGTCTCCTCCATTCTCCAGTCGTCACGTTTTGGCCCGTGTATCTTTCTCAAGACCTTATTTTTAAACACTCGTAATTTATGTTGATCTGCTAGGTTCGTACTCCAACTTTAACAACCGTGAAGTATTACACGCACAAAAACTGTTCTGTATATTTTCCATTTTAACTTCCTAAATATTAATCGCGAGGTCAGGATTTCTGGAGTAAATAGAAACATTCGGTATCCGATACTAAGCAACTTTTTATTTCTTCCGTTACCTCGGTTTTGCTTGTTACATATACTCCCAAGTATTTAAAATTGTTTATTTTCTCATTCTTAATTGCTATGTATCTATTTCCTTCATTCCCTGTGTTTCGGCTTTAATCATGTTTTTAGTTTTCTCTACGTTTACGTTTAGATCTATCTCAACTCAATACGAAAATTCCCGGTTTATAGAATGCTTAGCACGCTTGCTTACTATGCGCGTGGTCCCGGCTTCAAAACCAGTTGAGGAAGACAATGAATACAATATGGTTCAGAGTCGGCTTTACCTTAAATGGTAGACACCGTCCTTAGAAACTCACAAGCTAATAATTCAATGAATCAAATTAATCGCGAATAAACATACTCCTACCTCTCGCTCGAATACAAGTACTAACCATTTCGCTCTTTGGAAGACAAGCACTGAAAATACTTTCTTATTCTATTCTAGAGCTTTCCTTGCTCTGTTGACCCACTGACTGTTTCGAATTTATTGTACCACTGTCTCCGTAATGAATGATTTTTCTTATGTTTCAAGACAAAAAAAAAAAAAAAGATAATTATATTTCTAGGGTAATTAAAACAGTAGACGCAAACTGAAAGACAAAATAAGGCTCAAAATAGAATTCCCACCCCTTGTTAACTTTTCCCACTTGCGTCAATGAGAGGAACTTATGCCAACTAGCATCATTAATTTGTATGATAATTACTTTTCAGAAACAGGATAACGGAAAAGCAACCAAAAACTCGAATTTAAATTATTTCAATTAACGAACTGCTTCTTCTTCCCGAGATCTCATCCCACGGGAAGTTCCTCCTCATTTAAAGGAAATAGGCCCTTCTATCTCCTACAATACCACAATTTCTTGGAATCAAGAGGGAGGTAATTGTTTTCAATTAGTCTTACTAATGCACAATTTCGTCACCAAAAGCTAAGAACAGCATGTTGCCTTATGGAAATTTCGCATTTCAAGTCACATGGGACTTTAAACGCTTATATAAGGTAACCAAAAAAGTTCTTGCCACTTTTGATGTCGCATGGGAAGACGACATCACTGATACAGAAATAAGTGCCTCAGGTACTGGAAAAGCGATCGAAGTGAGAGTGTGAACATTGACCGTAACCAAGATAAGCGATCTGGGCCTCCACAGTAGTCATAGCTCGAGTAGTGGCGAAGACAAACCAAGGTGCCAAAGGAACTCGTATGGGGTTGTCTACTTTATAACGTTAAGGTTAACTCCGCAGCAGAATCAAGTAGCTAAATACGTGAGAGCATTGGGGGTAATGCTACCAATTAACACAATGCCACGCATTGGTTCCAGAAATTCAGGTCGAGAGATTTGTCCCTATAATGAGAGGTGGATCGAAATAAGCACGAATAATAGTTGCGTACCTTTCAACAAACGTTTGGTGTATATTTATCAATAAAAGAGATTGTTATTACCCAGTTGGATGGATGACCGCGCCCAATCGACAAGTTTGGAATATGGATCTTTAGAGAGTAGATCTCAAGTCTTTGATGGTACCATGCCGCCTTAGTTGCTACTGTTAATGGTATTGTAAATAACAAGCTCTAAAGTTCATTATCCCAAGTTTCTGGCAACATACAGCGCCATTTCATATCAGAAATCTCGTGAAGTAGTTTTGTCTGTGTTATTTTGCAACACCCTGCATATATGTACTAAGAATTTTTTAAAGATAACATGTAGAATATTTCCACATACTCCAAATTTCTTTTTTCCTAAATGAAACGTAAATTCGAAGATCACATGTGATGACCGACCATTCTTACGTGGTAAATTACTAATTACATTTTGCTGATAATTCTGGACCAAATAGGCACCTAAGGTCTAAGCCACCAGCCTAACCGATCACGTTCCTCAGTGACTACCCTTTTAGAGGCAGAGAAGAGAAAGGCAGCGCTTAGGGCCTTTGTCTAGGCATAAAGACATTCGCCTGCTGAAACAGAAATCCTTGCCATCAGTATGAGCGGCAGCAGGACTCAGCATCTGCTTGTGTCCCTAGAATCGTTCCTACGTCCGTGACCGTAATTAGACCACCCAGGATGGGTACGCAGGTCTGTGAAGAAACCGACTGATTAAGTGATCATCATCAATGTTCTTCCCAAAGCGGTAGGTCCCGCAAGGTAGGTTAAGCCCTCTTCACTCATACCGATTATGGTCCTTTCTTTTTGTCTCAACTGCCCTCGGAAGAGAAGTTATCGAAAGACGCTGGTTCAGCCCATGAAAGATATTTTAAGAATAAAAAGTAGCTGCAAAATATGAAGTAAAAATATACAGAAATCTCTACAAATAAAAATGGCAATATGTTCCCTGATAGCAACATCACCGATAAATAGCTGCGAGAAGTAGACGATTTTTTGGAACGATCGTTGTAAGCAGTTTCCTTTTCTGTGATTTGACATTGCAAATATAATTTTTAAGATTCCGAGATGATTGCGTGGATATGTATTCTTCGTCGAATAAATTAAGTTTGCAAAATTTACAGTATTAAGCGTAGGGTTTACTCACTTTACCGTGTTGCTGAGCAACTACAACAGCGCTTACATGGATGGAAAATTTCGCGTTTCCATAGTAATTTAGAGTTTTGGGGGATTTTATATATATGCAGTAGCTTCTGATTCTGTAGACACAGAGATATCAAGATCACACACACACTGCTAATTTTATACAATATTTCGCTTTGTCGCTGGATTTTTTTTTTAAAACAAATTTTGCGTGCCAGCGTGATCTCGCGTTTCGTGGTGTTATATAACCACAAGCTTTCTTGCTGCAGACATTCAGAAATTTCAAGGAAACAAATAATGCTCACTTCCAAAAGTATTTGGTTTCATGGCTTAACGTGAAAAATGTAGGACTTTACACATCACTCATCATTACATGGCCTTCCTCAATATACATTATATAAAACCATAATAACATTTTCGCTGAAGTTAACTGATGAATAACACACTATTTTCCAGCACGGAAGCCGCATTAGCTACAAGCACAGATTACAGCAGTTAAAGAAATGATATTCCGTGTTCATAGGCACGAATTTTCATTTCTTTTGCTTGAAGAAAACTCCCCATTATATTGACAGAATAGCAGACATCTTATCATCACGATTATTAACTGAGGTCAGGAAGTACACAATGTCATTTATCTCAATAATATGAACGTGGTAGGCTTGTCCCATTTTTCGCTTCAGAAAGAAACGTATTGATTCTTGTTTAATGTCTAGAGATGAATGGTTTCTGCGCTGTTCACAGAAAATACTTCCATTTTTTTTTCAGTTCTTCGGTTTGTACAGAAGCCAGAATGTTGAATGGAACTTGTCAAAAAGTTCTACAGCTTCGATTTTTATTTCTTTGCTTTAAAAGAAAAAACTGAAAGAAGTGTGTTTCGAGAACTTTCTACTCAATGCATGGGAAGTAAAACGAATCGCAGTTAGTTTTATCCAAATGAAAAAAAAAGAGAGAGAGAGAACATAAATACAAATGCCTACAAAAGAAAGCGAGTATCAATTCAATCTGTAAATGCAGCGCTGAAAGATTTTCTTCGCTAAACATTTTCTCCGTTTCTTTAAAGCTACTACATACGACAGCTAAAACAACATTCCCGAGGTATTTCTTAGCTACAGTTCTCAACTGATATAATTTTTTTTTTTTATTGCCCTTACAAATAATCCATACGGAAATTCCATAACCAAATACAAGTACTTCAATGGAATTTACAAAATTCCATCATTTTCTTGCAAGCTTAGCAAAATAATTCTCGATTATGAATCATGTTAAAAATGAACTTGTCTGTTTCAAAGCGAACTGGAGAATGGCTAATAGTGCTGCCTAAGACAGTGGGATTTGATTTTATAAGCGTCTCCAAGTTCTTGAGAAATCGATGAGGTAACAAGAATACAGCGACAAGATGGAAAGTTACAAGTTTTTGGAGCCAATCCTCTCGAAAAGCGAGAGAGATTAAGACACCGTTCACTGCATACAGCTCACCTCAGGGAACCTTGTGTCGCTCTTTCACAGAAATGAAGACGTTCCATCTTGTGTCTACTCCATCCGTCTTACAAGGAGCTAATCACGGAACAGTACATTAAAGAAACCAATTATCTATCACCGAACTACAGAAATATTGTTACACTGTAACAAAAAACAAAACAAAACAAAAAAAAATACATTTCATTTACATTTTACAAATATCTTTGGCGCACATCATGCACGTTCGATAAATCTTGTACGCTCTTTTCCTTTATGGTAAACATCTTTTTTAGTATCGGCGCCCAAAGTAAGTATCCACCTACATTTCACGCTCAAACGTAAACGTACAAAGCATTAAAATAGTACTGTACTCTTTCTCCCCTTTTCTCGCTTAATTTCTCATAAACACACACAATGCCAACTTCCACGTTCTCCTGTGCTTATGCAACTCTTTAAACTTTGATTACAGTTGGGATGCATACGTTTGAACGTGAAATCTACGTGGATACTTACTTTTGGCGCCGATAGTACACTTCTCCACTCAAGGCAAACTGTACCAGTAAACTGTTTCGGTAGACCAGAAATCATTACCATTAGTGTTGAGCCAAAGGAGAAAGGTCCTTCAAGGCAAGCTAAGCCCTCTCCATTTATCCCAATCTTCCGCTTTCCTTTTTATCTCAACGTATGATTTACTTTCCTTAATATTTTCAAGAAGTTGGATTACACTTCTTCCTCTCTTTCTCTCAAGTGTACCTTCAATTCTATCCTTCAGTATATAATCTCTGTGTAGCTAATGTCCTAAACAGTTTCTTCTTCTTTATTGTCTCCAGGATTATTCGTCTCCCGCCTACTCTCTTGAGCACTTCTTCATTTCGCATCTTCTGTATCCAGCTGATTTTTTTTCATTCTTCTCCATATCCACATTTCAAAAGCTTCCAATTGTCTTCATTCTTTCGTAGAGTCCACGTTTCTGCTCCATACAACACAATACCCCATACAGAACATTTAATCTCTTCCTCAACTCTTTGTTCATCGGTACGCAGAAAAGATTCCTGTCCCTAATGAAGTTTTCTTCCGTCATTGTTCATCTCGTCTTCATATCTTTTTCACATTGCATATCCAGACTTTCCCAAATACTTGAAGCTGGTTCTACTTTTTCTCTTCCAATCTTGACGTTTACTATTGTTCGATTGGTTCCAATTACCAAACCCTTTCATTTTATTTACGTTTATCTTTTTCCCGCGCTCCTCACAACTTTTCTGCAGATATTCGGTAATCTAATGGATTTGATTTTTCTTCCATCAACCGTAATACCTTCTTCGCTTTCGGAGAATCTCTTTACAACCTCTACACTCCTCGATTTCTGTTCGTTCGTTCGGTAGACTGAAGAAGTAAAATAATTGGAGTTATGGTCGTCTCGCTGATAATCTCTTTTCTAACCAACTGAGCTACAAACACCACAGCAAATCTCTCTCTCTTCTAGTTTGACGTAAAATTGAGTGTCCGTTTCAAAATGTTAAAAAAAAAAATAGTACAATAGGGCTTCAAAACTCCTTTTCACAAAGAGGTAATGAAGGAGCCCCCGCACTTGTACAGCTGTGGACAAAAGTATTGTCGCATGTCTTTAAAGAATATTCCCCAAATTCGCGAGATGACCCTCCCGTGTGTGACATCTATTAACGAAACATTATATTTTTTGCAAATATCGTCTTCGTGTAGCTACATATCAGGACAATATTTTCCTCAAAACAGCGTCATGTGATTGCGCATATATGTATAAGGCAACGAATTTATACGAGGTTTTATGTTTTTTGTAATAAGAAAAGTCAGTTATAGACATGCCACAAAATATTTGTCCATAGTTGTACACAATACTTTCATTTCTTGCAAACAAAACTGCAGAAATTTTGAGCATGGACGTGTACAGAAATGCTCAATAAGTATATTATTTTTCACAGATTATACAAAAGGCTCGAAACTTAAACTATATCTCCTTTAGTTTACTACATTGAGCTATACTGAATAATACTGGAGAATCTGATTGAGATCTAAAGCCAGACGCAAAAGGAAAAGCTCAACCTTCTTTTTCAGTTAACGGTTTAATCGAAAATAGACCAAACTTTCAGCTTCAATTAAACCTTTAACGCCTTTGTACTCGCTTTGTGGCCCGTTTAGGTCTCTTGATAGTGTAACTAACAAAAAGGGAAGGATCTTATAATCTCGCTTTTTATTTTTTATTATTTTTATTTTTGGATTTATTTTTAAGGCCTTTAGGCAACTACAGATCAGGCCGTATGGATGACGATGCGATGAATTGGTGGAACGAAGAAAGTGGGAGGAAACGGGAGCACCCCGAGAAACCCCCCACACACGGTGTTTGTCCACCACAAAGCTCACATGGCATGAGCAAAGTGGGCCGACGACTCCTAGCACCAGAGGTGTGCGCTCTACAAACTGAGTCTCCGTGAGCCCATAATTTCGCTATTCTGTCAATCCGTTTGTCCAAAAATAATTTTCAGGAAGCCCAAGATGTAGAGAGGTCTCTTCGGAAAGGCCTTGTTGAACTACATCAGAGCCACCTAAGCCATTTTAATTGCTGTAATGGGTCAGCGTTGCCTCCCCATTTTTTAAATTCAATTTTCTTCCATTCCGTTAAACCTATCAACATCAAAATTAGTGCAAACATAATTCAACACAACAGAAAAAATACTGTTTACCCGTTCCCAAGCACCTCAGTTATTGTCGCCAAACTATTTTTAAAATTTAATTCTTCACCTTGGTTTCATACCGTTAGAAGTTTCCGTGCCAAATTTCGCATATACACTATTCGACAGAAGGGGAAAAATGTTGTGGGTGTCATGTCCTCAAGCACCGCAGTTGTCAGTGTTGCCAACGTACGTTAAAATTCAATTGTTCAATTTACTTTCATACCGTTAAATGTATCCGCACCAAAGTTGCCATAAACATTACTTGACACACTAGAAAAACTTAATTTTCTCGTCCCTCAGCCTCCCCGCTGTTAGTGTTGCCAATTCATATATAGCCCCATGGTCACTGACTGATCATCAAAATTCCCAGGCCAAACTACTGGAGCTACGAGAAACACAAAATTTGGTATGAAAGTATAAGACCATGAGTAGGTAAAGGAAAAAAAGTCGACATTTTGAAAAAGTCGCCATCTTGAATCCAAAATGCCAACCAAACCCATTGTTGCATAGAATACACAACCTAATCGGCTGGGGCTAGCGAAGTGAAATTTGGTGTGTAGGTACAATATCACTAGGTTACGAAAATATTACTAAATTTCTCCAAAGACGCCATCTTGGATCCAAAATGAAGGACACAAAAATTCATCTGTATTATGACGAGTAGTTTACGAATATGTTGAAACGTTTTGGAAAAGTCGCCATCTTGGATTCAAAATGGGCGCCCAAAAACCTATTTTCCACACCTTCTGAGCTAGAGAAACAAAATTTGGTATGAAAGTGTATGACCAAGGGTAGTTTAGAAAAATATTGCAACATTTTTTAAAAGTTGCCATCTTGGATCCAAAATGGCCGCCAAACTCATTATTGTATAGAATACACAACCTAAACGGCTACGGCTAGCGAAATGAAATTTAGTATGAAGGTACACTATCACTAGCAGGTTACGAAAATATTACTAAATTTCTCCAAAGACGCCATCTTGGATCCAAAACGGAGGACACAAAAATTCATTTTCCACACCGCTTGAGCTAGAGATACGAAATGGCATAAAGGTGTATCATAAGTAGTAGTTTAGGGAAACATTACAACATTTTGAAGAAGTCGCCATCTTGGATTCAAAATGGCCACCCAAAAATCGACAACATTTGAGCTGGAGAAATTAAATTTTATACGAAGGTGTACCTTCACGAGTTTGTCACGACAATATAATAAAACGTTAAAAAAGTCGCCATCTTTAATCCAAAATGGCTTCCCGAAAACCTATTTTCTAAACCACTAAGGCTAGACAAACGAAATTTGGTATGAAGATGTACCATGACGAGTAGGCTATAAAAAATAGGGCAAACTTCCCCTATGGGGGGCGGAGTCCCCTCGGTGGGGGTATATTTGTACTATGGACGCGCAGTCCGCCAGATTGTTTCTGGTTACGTTAAAGGAGGCGCATCCCCCCCCCCAAAAGCCCCAAGTTGGGAGCGCAGCTCCCACGGGGGCCTGAGGGCAGCGGCCCCAGTGAAGCAGAGCGAGTCTATTTTATAAAAATGAATGTGTGTCTCAGATACTATTAAGATAACCTCGAAGCCTTGAAGATTGTTAGAATCGCTAAGTTGTTTTCGATTTATTCTGAATTCTTAAGTTACCTTACATACTGAACTGCGCACATAAGTACTATGTTCTGTAAACAATATGCATTAGCATGAATTAGGAATATAAATAAAAAAACGACTCTTACAGCGACAACAAGCATATAAAATTGAGTTGGAAGTGAATGTTTGGTGGCCTTTCGATCAAACTGAAAGTGGACAAACTATGTGTAATGCGATCGAGCACTCCAGTATGATAAATAGAGCTGTGTCACCAAGATATTTTCCTCGCCACTTCTAAGCATTTCACATCCAATTTCTGGAAGGAAACGTGGCGTAAGTAATACATTAAAATCCAATTACATAATTTATCTTCTTCAAAATAATTTGCTTTCATTCCGATGAACTTAGTTTTCTTTTCTGTAGTTTTCACGTGGAAGAGAACTCTAAAGAGACCATACGTTCTTTTCCCACTGACATCTTTTCAATTTCTTACACTGTTAAAAAATTCGGAAACGTTCCTGAATACATCCACCAATGCCAGTAGATTAATGGAATGTTTCCGAGACTGTCTCTGGAGAAACGGAAGAGATTTTTTTTTCTCGTTCTTGGATGTTCTTACGTTTCAGCTCGAGTGTGATGTTGGAGCATGCGCAGAAAGGCAAAATGGTTTCTTATCGTAACCAAACATGCAATTCTGATCAAGTGTTTTCTGCCGTCAGTTCGATCGCGAATTGAGATCCCTAACTGTTAAAACATGCGTAAGTCGTGGAAGTACTTCATATGTTTTCAGGGTTCCCAACGCCCTCTATACTGTTTGATGTACTGCTGTCTTATCACTAGCAGCTTAGTACAGTCAGTAAGACGATGTACTTCTAATTGAGCAACTCGTATTCAAATCTTGCTTCGGGCTTCTACATTTTTCTTTTGCTGAAAATTATTAGGCAGCTATAGTTGCCTAGATTTTTCCAGGAATGTTCCTGAAAATTTTTAACGGTGTCCATACCTAAGATAAAATGTGTGTTAATCAATAACTATGGTTTAAGCTTCATAAACGTAAAGTAATGTATCAGCAAGGCTGGAAAATTATCTCAGCCAAATGGGCAAAAGTTCTTATCTTAGCAAAAGTTTACCGAATATATTTTTATTTCCACATCTTTAAAATTAATTCTTGAAAAACACTTTGGCACCAGAGGCAGAGAAACTCAATTAAGATTAGTATGTAAGTCCCAACGGAACTCAACGATAGGCTTAGGTCTCCACGTAAACATAATGCAATACCAACCGCCATTATCTGACAAAGTAACAAGCAAGGTGAACATTATGCTAAAATATTAGTTTGGCGTGAATAATATTTAAGTGAATTAAATGGGATAGAACATTCTGGAATTTCAGAACTTGTGTAATTTCCACAATTAATTGCCAACGAAACCAGAGAAGATGAATTTTGTTAGACTTTATAAAACTCACTTTAACTCGGAGGATGTAGGAGGGAGGGAGCAAGTAGTAATAAGGGAGATATACGCTCATAAATTCACGACCTTCCAGGTTTTCATGTGGATTATAATCCTGGCTGAGGAAGGGAGGGGGGAATGGAACCCTTGAAATGTTCATGTCTACAGATATAAACATCCTCACTCTCTTTAGATCAGTGTTCAACCTCTCCGTAGCCGCAGGTCAATATAAGAACAGAAGTCACGGGCTATATAATTAACGATACTACTAACTTCTCATGATAGCTTGGTTTTGTGACTCTCTAGGCTCTTTACTTAACTAGACCAACTGTGTTTGAGAGGTCTAATTACAAGACAAAGGAGCGACATAAGAGCTACTCTATGGGTCCGCGACTAAGCAGATGAAGACTGATTTATCCCCAGTTTCACAATCGACGCCTAAGCTTCTAGCCAGCGCTAAGTTGAGGCCAAGTCATATTTTACGTACGCAAAATATGACTTGGCCTCAACTTGGACTTTAGCAAAATATGACTTGGACTTTAGCGGTTGATTGTAGAACTGACCCTTAGCCGTCGATTCTAAAACTGGGGGTTAGTGAAATCATTACTAAGTTTCCAACTTCGATCACTGCACATAGCCACCTGATACCTATCCAAACGGGGTGCTCTTAACCACACCCTGATCTTATGTTATTCTCCAGTTAGGAATGGTTGTGACAGTTGCACATCGGTGGCTGCTGTTGCTGTGCTGCCAAATAATATGCACGCACGTTACATTATCTGTTTCTATAATCACACACAGTCTTGCTACAAACGACACATACAACTACACACGACTTTAGTCACGCACGCTATCGCTACACTCGACCTACACAGTTGCACACAGCTGTATCGCTACACATGGCTAGAATCAAGCACGATACCACTAAACACGACATATACAGCTACACACGGCTGTACACACATGTGAATTATTATTTGTATTAACTTTTGTGTTTTAATTCTTGTTACAAGAATACAATTTAAGGAAACGACCTACAAAGAGAAGAGGAACATGAGAAAAGAAAGTGAACAAGCTTAAAATGAAAACCGTAATTGGCCATAATCCGAAATAACAAATAGAAGAGAAAAGAAAAATAATCTTTTGTCGTTTTTAAAGTTTGTTGAATAGTTCAGAACAGATAAAAATCAAGTAATGAATTGAAGAATAAAAAGTAATTTAATATTGGAAGTAAACGTAATTTCATTAAGTTCATAGCGAATAATCTATTGTAACTCACCAAAGATGTATCTTGTCTTACTGAAAGAAGAAGAGAGGAAATAGCTTTAATTATTGAGGTAAAGTGTTTTGTGGTGCTAACGTTAAGTTTGTTTATGTCCTAAGATTAAGCTTAATCAAGCTGTTAAGTGTGTGTGTGTGTGTGCGTGTGTGTGCGAGAGAGAGAGAGAGAGAGATCTAGAATATCTAAAAGTATCACTCTCTGCTACGATAGGTTCATGGTATATCCCAACTGAGGACAAAGAGTAACACACTACACGCGGCTTTCAACACGTACGCCTCGCTACACTCGACATACACAGTTGCATCGCTACACACAGCTTTCATCCGATACGCTACCTTTATACACAATACACACGACTGTACTCACTACACGAAATTTCATTTCGTACGCCACCGCTACACATAAATAGTACTGCACACGCTATACACATACAGCCAAAGGGTCACAAAAAACTTTTAAGTGGCTTCAATACCCTTCAAGGTAGTGGGCCACAAAAAGGAACTTGAATGGGGCCTTACGATACTGACCAGTGATCAGGTCTAAATACAAAGTATTACGTAAATATAGTGCCTTAAAAGAATATGAATGCGTTAAGCAATGTGCGTTTACTATTAATTTTACATGGCCCCTTTTTGCGATTTGTGAGGGCACTAACCTGCTTATATTGGTCATAAAAAGTATTGTGCGTCAAAATTGCCAATTTTGGAAAACTGGAAAAAAAATACTCTACCAGTAGCAGCAAAAGTGGATTAAGAGGTCTACTTTATGGATAACATTACGCTTCCAAGACAAACGGACCGGCGAGGCGGTCGGGCCAGTTCGCCCGTGTACACAACTGTAACCACGCAAGATATCGCTAGGTGATACACATACACCTGGAAATAACGCTCTCTCCATCCTTTAATAATAATAACAATAATAATGAATGCTCTTGAAAACGGAGTTAGATTAGTATTTAAATGAGTGGGTCCGATAAAACACATCCCTTCAGAACAATCATTGGAAGTCCATAAATATATTTCAAGACAAAAAAAAAAAAACAAAAAAAAACAGTATTTATATTTTGTTTTAAGGTTATTGCGTTTAATTCTTCATTTAATCTATATTTGGTGCTCTAATGTACATGTAATTACTGTTATATTAAGTAATTTTAACGATATTTCCTTCGAACTTTGAATTTACCTGCTTTAGATGACTTTTAATATTTTCTTCCACCTGTGTTTAGATCTCCCAAGTAACTTCTTAAACGTTAATTGTCCGCCTACAATTTCAATAACTTTAAGTTTCTTCCAAGGCTCGTCCATTTAATTATTAATGTAAGTGATTTACAAACATTCCTTTAAGAAAAAAATAGTTTTATAGAAAAAACTTAAATCGGACCCGATGAGAACAAACTGAAATGCTTAAACCAGCGTGAATTCTTAAAATGGAGAAAGCAAAAGATCAATGAACTAAAATCTGAAATCAGTTTACCTCCATCTAGAGGCACCAGCCTGCGTTACTGACAGACGGACATAGTTAAATTAAAAGAGAACTACTGTTTTTAGTCGCCAAAAAATTAGTTCTTCTGGCTACACATATTTAGTTCCGAACTAAATTGTCCATTCGTTCGCACTTCTTCATTCCTCTACTTCCCAGATACAAGTGCATTTAGCTCGCTGCGAAATACAAGAATTCTGATCTTACAACACTAGTTTGAACTGATCAGTAAGAAACAAAAGATCGTCGGACTTAGCTTATTAGCAGACGCCAGAACTCTAGACCGATTCACAGACTACAGTGACTAGAAGAAATTGTAAAGCATAAATCTTACAATATCAATACACCTTTGATATATAATGCTGGCAACCAAATAATTTTTCCTTGTGGATGATATGTATCTCTTCGAATAAAAATAAAAAAATGTAATACTCACACTACACATGCATGACCAACCCCATGGAAATACCAATTCAATGTCCACTTACCTGTAAAACAAAGAGAAAAAAGAGACTATGAAACTCTAACATATATTAGACAAAGTAAACCTTAGGTCCTCTACATAGCTACTCCTGTAGTATCACAAAGTATAATAATTCATTTTACTTCAGTGTGAAGTAATACTGGACCTTTCTTCAAGCTTTTTACTGTCGTTTAATTACAAACTACTAAGATAATCATTTGAATTCAATAGAGAAAAATACTAGAGGTTTTTTCTGCAATTTTTAAATTCACATCTACGAATACTTTAGTCAATACTAGAGTACGGATCGGTATGCACTGAAAGTTACCAAAATATGCATGCAAATATACACGAAAAAGCTTAAGAATATGAACTTAAAATATGCACGAAAAGTACGTATGGTTGTCGTCCAAAGGCCTCTAGACCGCTCAACATATCGGCTCACATCTAGTATGAATTTTCCTTAACGCTCTAGGAAAAGCTACGGGGGGAAGTCTCGAACCTTTTTAGCACCTTGAAGATTTCGAGTCGGTTCGGTGGTGCAGTGGTAGTTTCGTGCATAAGGTCCTTGGTTCCCGTAAAAAATTGTTATTTTTATACACATATTACGTTGTTTGGATTCCACTTAAAACTGTAAGACCTGGCCTATATACTGCCGAAAAGGACGTTAAGCCGAATGCTTCACCGTGATTTTGAATATTTTCTAAAAGCTTCTATTGCCTATCTGCATTGACACCCGCTCCCTCGCCGAAAGTAAAAAAAGTTTGTTTTTTAACGTCGTTATGCAACAGCGAGGTTATAAAGAACGGGACCTACTACGTACAGCTCTACTTGGTTTGCACCCGAGATAAATTTTGTCCCCCACCGGGAATCGAACCCGGCACCCTCGATTACAAGGCGGAGAGTCTACCGATTCATTCACAGGGGACACCCCTCCCTGGAAGCATGCCTGGAAGAAACACTGATATGAAGTAAACCACCAGGAAAGTCCATGCAACGGCGGACCCGTACGGTTTTTATAAGTTTTAACATCTTACAACTGTGAGTGAAAGGTATGAAGTAATATGTTTTATGTTTCCAACCCAGTCGACGTTTTAAAAAAGAAAATCCCGCTTAACTTTGCATGCCACTGGGGATTTGTAACAATTTATACAAACACCTGGCAAATTTCACGTTCGATTACTCAAAAATGCAAAAGAAAAATGGATTTCGTTCAAGAATAAATTATATGTTTTTTCCTTATATAAAAATATATCGCAGAACACAATCTTTCCATCTGTAGACAAGCTTGAATATTCTTTGGTCCATTCCCTAAGATTAGAACTCTTCGAGCTTTTCTCCTTCGGCATTCTTATTCCGCGACACTACTACTCAACACACGTTCCCAAACAACTCTGATGGTCCGATAGATGAAATTTAAGTGTTACTACTGCAGGGCAGTGAGTCATTCACCCCGACGGCGAGAAATGTAGGAAAGGACAGCGATCCTCCTAGATCTATAAACCCATAAAACAAAAAGAAGGTTATTTTCTTCTTTGGTAAAACAAAAAACTTTGTAAACTTTACTGTTATATAGGCCAGTCTAGTAACTGTTGATTTCGGCCCGTCACGTTCGAGTTAAAAGACACGCATGCCGGGACTCGAACCCGGGACCTTCGAGTCGTTGGCCTAACGCCTCAGACGGCACGGCTACCCGGTCTTTCATACTTCGGGTTTCCCCAGTTATTGTCAGAAGACTGAAAAATATATTTTACATCTGAAATTCTAGAGTCAAATAACCATCCAATAGTTACTTTATTTGTATGTATTCCCTACAAATATGCCTGTATGCAATGACGTCTTCAATATGCACTACTCATCAAAACATGCAATTATATGCACTATAAAACTTCGTATTCAGACCCCTAGACACCTAAAACAAACTTTAACCACGTAACCATATCGATATCATATCAGAAAAAGAACATGCAAATATGCAAAAATCCGCACTGAAGTCATTACAGATCCCCCCTCCCTTGTAAGCAAAAATTGGCAGACACGTGACCCTTTCCCCTCACATTCTGCTCTTCCAGTTTTTTTAGTAGTCCAAAACTTGTTTAAATCTATAACTAATATATTTTTAAAATTTATTTTACGTAAGCATTGCTCTGATACTCCCTCCCAACCCTTTCCTCTTGAATGCTTCCGTAATATTTAAACGACTCTTGCGAGTCGAACAGGTAGTAGTGCTCTTTAGCTATTGGGAAAGCATGCTAGGCCCTTACCTTTCCACGAGCACTCTTCTGAGGGAGAAGACAGAGCCTTATTCTAGGCAACATACCAGCATTCGCGTAGTAAGACTGAGGATAACATCGGAAAACCTGCGACCCCTAACTGACAAATAGAAAAAGTGATACAAACATGGCATAAGTCATGGGAGTAACTTTGTTTACGCTTTCGAGTTTTCAGCAATGTATTTCTAATGTTCTATACTGTTTTCATCTAGTACTGGCAGTTAGTCCAGTCAGTACGACCTGCACTTCTAACCGAAAAACTAGTGTTTAAATCGCGCTTCAGGCTTCTATTTTCTTTCTCTTTTCAGAAAAATGAAAGGTGGTTGGTTTTTATTAACCAAATTACGGGAAATTACGGCCTTCTCCAGAACTTTTTCGGAAAACTTTGTGCCTATAGCCCTATATATAAGCAGGAACCTAAATCACAATAGAACGACGCGGTTCAAGTCATTAAGAACAGTACAAAGAGAAAACCATTACAATTCACCGCAATTATTAGAAAAAATATATACTGTATATAGTAAAGAAGAAGGCTTACTGAACTGTAAATCGAAATAAAAATTCGCTACGAGTTAGGTCTCAGTACCTCTAACGAAAATACCTAATAGAAATTAATTAAGGAACAAATATGTCGGTTTAATTTTGGCATTTTTTTTGAAAATGCTACCTTTTTGTAACCAGTTTTCATATTTTTAAACAACTACACATTTTTTTCTGCTTAGTAACATAAAAAAAAAATAGAAGAAGAACTACTCAAGTATTAATGACATACGCCATATTACAGCAAACTTCAATTAACTGTAATGACGATAGTACTAATCTGTGGAAACCATTTCCTTGTGTACCGACTAATTCTCCTGAATATTAATGTTTGTCAGTATAATATTCCATCAAGAGTTTCATAATAGTTTCGTAAGAACAGTTTACGTTATTTAGTAGAAATACAGAAGAATCAATTATGCAGTAACCGAGTTTTCCTTGGGAAAGTTATACTGTTTTCTTTTTATTCCTTTTTTTCTTAAAAAAAAAGCATCTCTTCAGTAATAATTTTCATTAAGAATACAACGAATTCCAGATTCGGTTTCATTAAAAATTCCATTAGTCAAATTAATGAACGAGACTGCAAATCTGATAACAATACAAGTTGGGAGTAATAAAGGGTAATTTTAAATCGGAGAGCAACTGCTATCAAGTATTAGTAGCAAAGTTTCCCCAAACTGACTGGAGAAAAAGAACACATGTTCTCTGGTTTTCAAACTTTTCTACACAGTCATACGAACTACCAATATATGGTGCACGTGGAAAAATATGAACAGCTGAGACGCAGCGCAATCCTACTAATCTCTGCTAATCTTGCGGAGGTCTCGCCTATATTCTGCGCAGCTGAATCTTTTTCTTTTCCCGCCAGTAACATCGCAAACCATTTAATGCACAAGTCAGCAGGCAGCTCACGTAGACCACCACAGCCTATCAGAGATCGGATAAAAGTTCGCTCTTTCCCACTGTTACCAGGTGTATGGTTTGAGTCGTAAGTGGATTCCTTTACTCGTGTGTGCATGGAAAGTAAATATATTACGACAGAAATTTCAATTAACTCTCAAAAATGAAGTTTCCATATCTATTCTAAACAGTGCCAAATTCTGATGCGATGTCCGCGAAACATGGCAACTTAAACTCAAAATTTATTTTGAAAAAAGGATAGGTTAAAATATTCATAAACCTAAACATATTTATTTTACAGCGAAATTATTGGTTTGTTTGGACCTTAGACACACACAAAAAAAAAAGTTATTAATGAAAAACTTGATCTTGTCATTTGTTACATAAATTTCATGTGGAATTAATAAAATGCTAATATAAAGTGTAAATGAAATTGATTATTAAAAGACAAAATAGTAACCACGTCTTCCGCATTAATGACAATTCGTATGTCAGTGTCCCGTGGGAACGCACTACAAACGATAGTGTGCAGCAAACAAAAAAGGTTGAGAATAACTGCTCTAGGTACAGCTACGGACAATAATAAATATGTTGACTTACAGACATATGCACGATCACATGACGCACTTTACAGGGAAATATTCTGATATGGAGCTAAACGTAGGCGATATTTGCAAAAATATAATTTTTCGTCGACAAAATTTAAGTCTAATAATCTACAAAGTTATATAGTTCCCTCGTTTGATCTTGGACAGTGACATCTTTGTAACGCAATGGGAACTATTAATCTTTAAATTTTATTTTCGTTAGTAGATGTCACTCACGAGAGGAACATATTCACGAATTTAAGAAATATCCATTAAAGACATGCGACAATAATTTTGTCCACGGCTGTACTATTAAATTTTATTTTACTTATGGCCTCTTTGCATCCTTGGCTCAGGCCGGATGGGGAAGGTATCCACTCCCGCATTCGGCAGGTAAAACTGAGGGAAGCTCTGGAAAACCTCAGTTACGATGATCGGCCGCGAGGTTCGAATCCGCGTATCTACCAACTGCCGATCGGAAGGAAGTCCACTGAACTATGGGGGCTATGTAGATGCTTATTGGAATGGGATCATAAATGCAGACATTTCGTTCGTTTCCCATGGTCACAGAAGTTATGAGGACGCTAATGAATAAAGAGGTTATTGGTTCACTGATTTCTCTTGGCACTCGTATAATAAGTGCTCTTGTAATCCTAGAACACATTCAACAATAATGAAAACTTCACGGCAATGACACTATTACTGGCGGTGAAAGGTCTATATCAGTGGTTCTCAACCTCTTTTTGTACGGGGCATACTATCCTTTGTAGTGTGTTCCCGCGGCACATTAACGTGTGAGTTGCCAACAATCCGGGAGACTTTCACTAATTGTAAGGTGTCAACAAACCAATATTTTCCCTGTAAAATAAATATCGTTATGATCCTTTACGGGTCATATAAATTCAGGTAGAGCGGGATCGAGTAGGAATTACTGTGAATAGAACAAGTCTTGGTTTGTGTTTTCCCAACACCAATTTATTATGAAAATTTCCAATATATGTATGATACAATAATATTTCACTAGCCCGATTTACAAGTATAACTAAGTTTATCTCGGACTCGTGCCCTTTTGCTGCTATGTGGCTAAGTGGATCACTTCTTGTATGTTTGACTTGTGACGGACCCCGTACCAGGTCCCAGGATTATAGAAGGGAGAAGTAACCACTTGATTGTGATGTAGGACTTCTGTTGTTGGTCCTTTTTATGATGGTTTCTTCTTCTTCCTCTGAAGGTGTGTCTTATTACTTCTTTGCCCCTCCACCAGGGTTTACTGTCGTCTGCTGTTTGTGTTGACATAAACACCTTTGTGTGTTTATGTCACACTCACCTATTGACACAGTTACTATCTCATTACGATATGTTTAGGCTCGTGATCCCCCCCCCCCACCTTTTTTAAATAAATATTGAATGAAATTATTTTAACTACTTTTCCCAGCAAAGTTTCGCGGGACATCTAGCAAATCTCAACGCAAAGTCTATATTTTGCTGCCGTGAAAGGTCTCTTGTAGATCAGAAAATTATCCTACACATATCGGTAGCGCATTCCAAGAATATGAATTTATTTACTGCCTTTAGGCATCTATCGCACACGCTGAGATGGGGTAGGGGAAAGGATGTGGGAAGGGATCAGCCAGGACCTTAAGTTGATGGTACCATATCGCCATTTGCCTGAGGAAAACCCCTAGAAAAAAATGAGGATAGTCGGTCCCTGGTATTGAACCCAGGACCTTCCGAAAACGAAGTCAACACTCCACCACCTGAGCTACGGCTACTCGGTGTGCATTTCCTATTCCCAGAATATACTTGTCATTTCATAAAAGGCATTATGTTCATCATCTGAAATGAACGACTGTACTAACATGTTAAAAAGTTTATGCAACTTCGTTAACTCAGTCAAAGCGTTTAGCATTCTACCTTTAACCCGGGGCCTGACTCAGAGGCTCTGGCAACACAACCGCACCAGAGTAACAGAGAACAGACTAAGAGAAAACAAAAGTTAGCTTTAACCAGATGATTGTTGGCTGCAATTCGGGAATCAATCCATTTTAATTGCAAAATACGTACCAGGTGGTGCATTACATATTCAACTCATTATATGAAAGCAATTTCTAATAACCTAATGCATACAGACTGTACACAAACTCACTAGGCGAATCAGAATTATAACAGCAAAATGGATTTTACTTCTGAGAAATGTCGTTTGGAATTAAAACAAATTTACTCACCGTACATAACTAAATAAATTTAGATGTTCAAATATACTCTTCACTCACTAGCGTTGGAAGTTATAATGAAACAGACATGGAAAATTATTTTTTAAAAAAAATAATAGTAACTGAAACGGCGGTAAAAGATACTGACATATTCAATGCAATAATACTTGTCTTTCATTAATAGATTCATTAAATCCTCTGTTATTAATTAGTATTTTACAGAATATTTATTTAATTATTCCACGCAAGTTGATTAGTCTTTAATTTTGTGAAAAGAGAAAAAAAGAAAAGAAAAAAGAACAAATATTTTAATTTGGACTCACTATAAGCGAAAATTAAAAAGTGCTATAAATAAATTTCTTTGCTAAAATTTTGTGTTTTAATTTATATTAATTACTTAGCATACGAATTCCATACAGAATATTTCTTTGAGTAACTTTCCATTTCAAACACATTATGTTCCCCCTTTCAAGAGCTGAAACGGGTCACCGGGTCATTTGCGTCAAATTTTTTGGCCCCGGACTGATCCGATGACCCGATTTTAACCCGGTAACCCGGACGGCGAAGCAGAGATTTAATTCTTCCCATATTACACAACTGTTACTCCGCAAGAGTGCAACAAATACGACGCCGAAAAGTTCCTAACGATAGTAATAAGTAATAACATACGGAAATAGTCTCAAATCCCCGGAAAGAAGAAAAATGCCTCCGGAGGTGTACCTTCGAAAAGGCTATTCTGAAAGAACGTTAATGCTTTTATTCTATTTAATACTTCGAACACAAAGTCTTTTACAACTCTTAAATAGGAACTTCCCGTACATAGTTCACTTCCCGAGTTGGGCTGTAGTGTCATGATGTGAGCGGAAGCCAAATTGGTGGTCAGGAATTAAATTTCGGGCTTGTACATGTTGAATTAGGCGCACGTATAGTAGTCTCTCAAAAACTTTACTTAGTGTGGATAGTAAGCTGATTGGCCTGTAATTTTGTGGGTAGAGTAAGTCTTTGCCAGATTTCGGAATTGTTGCAACTTTCGCAAGTTTCCATTGTGATGGGTAGTGACTGTGTTGTAGGATTGCCAATCACATTGAAGTCATGAGCTAATCAGCTCGATACTTCATCTAAGAACGTTATTTTACTCTGCTCTGCTAGTTCACTTCCCAAGGAATCTCACATAAAATGGATTAATTCTTCTAACCACAAGAACAAGACTGGTGATCGGGTCAATTGGGTTAGGATTCGATCATCGGGTCGCCGAGTTAACTCAATTTGATGATTTCGGTCAAAACCAGGTCCTGAGCCATTCGGGTCAAGTTTCGGACCGGGTCACCAAAACTGACCTGGCTTCAGCTTTGCCCCTTCCCCATACTGAAAGAAGGAAGTGTTACGAAGATACGTTATATACAAAATTCTATGCCAAGAACACATGTTACACCTTGTTCCACGAAATACACAAACGCTCAAAATTTAATGGCAACACATCTTAGCAACACGCTGTATTTTTAGTATTGTGAATACATACTAGACAACAAAAAGTGGCCGTGTTAATTCAACACTTTCCAGTGTTCCTGGATGTCAACAATTTTTATTTTTGTTAGTTAAATCAACGGCGATCATTGTTATGATTTAACATAAAAAATTAGGTCACCCTGGTATACCGAAAAGTGTTGAATTAACATCCATTTTTCGCAATGTACATCGTGGGATCGTCTGAAACAGTGGTTTTCAACTGAAGGTTCGCGAAACTATTATACCTGCCCTTGGCAAATTAATACATTAAATTATTTAACCCTTATTTTGTAGATTTCGAACTTCAAAAATGAGATTAAAGTGTACGTTGCCTTTACAAAACAGAATCTGAAGATGTGTTGGCATCTTCTGAACGTCAAACAAGCCTCTAACATACTAGCATCTTCCCGGTCCTTGGAAGTTTTCCCCTATAGTCCCTGAGTATTATTAAAACGTTGAAAAACACTGGGCTAGAATATATTCGAAGGAAAAAGCGTTGCTTTAATGGGATGCGCATAATATTCGTTCCCACGGCAATAAGTTCATCTGAACACTTCACTGAGATAATGATCCATAATTGACACTTCTTGAAGAAAATAATCACCGACAGTGAAGCAAGAGGCTCATTTTATTTTACCTAAATTCGAATGGAATAACTCGTCTTGGTTCTTCGTTCGTATGCGAAGATACACAGCAAAATAAATTGCGGTGTTAATTTGACACTTTTCGGTATCCCAGGGCGACCACCAATTTTTGTGTTAAATTAACACAACAAATGAAGTCAATGTCGGTGATTCAACACAATGGATGTGAGGTCAATGTTTATCAACACAATGGAGGGTGTCATATTAGCACTATCACAGTGTTGAATCATCGAAATCACACAACAAACTGTGCTGACTTAACATAGAAAATTGGTGTTCGCTCTAGGACACCGGAAAGTATTGAATTAATACAACAATTTTCTTGCAGTGTACTATCTCGTTATTTGCTTTCAGCGTACTTTATGCCAATATTTCTGTTCATGCTACTTTTAGTTGCGCTGATGTGAGTGACTTAGTTTGTTTTGTATTTTTTTAGTGGAATTTTACAACAAAGTCAACAGTGATAATAATCGAAGTCACGACCCCTTCCTTACTTAAAAGACCGTGACAATAACATCACTCACTGACCACGCCCATTACATTATTATTTGTTGATTGTCTTGTACGCTTACAACATCCCTTGATACAGTGAAATCAACGTTGGTACTGTGTGTATACACTCTTGTGATATGCAAACTGAAACTTTTCTTAAAGTTACTTCGACTAGCAATCTGTACCTTACAATCTCAGGGTCGCCTTTGATATATGTGGGTTCTTGGCATTTGACATCTAGATGGATCCTTGTAACATAACTTCAAAGCTAAACTATCCCGAGAGAAGATAAAATGCTGCAATTCCGCACTAAACCGTAGTGCCGTAGAGATTATAGAATGTTACGTACATCTCCCAGTCAGGACAATTTATTAACCAAGCTATAAGGGCTTTTCAGCACTGCAGCTCGATTCACATAAGCAGGAACAACAGACAAGTATTATCTCAAGACGAGAAGATTTATTTAAAAACCAAACCTCCTGTACACCATAACCTACAGTCATCTTTTTACACTCGTTATACAAACACATTACCATAACATTTTAACTTTATCATAAAAGCTCATTAACTTATTGAAATAAACTCTTTTCTTCCTTGAACACAACATATTATAGTATGAATCAAATTATTTCTAAAATAAACTTACTTCAGTTCTTCAACAAATAAAAATCTTTCATTAAGGCTCAATCCAAGTGGGATTTTCCGGCCTTTTTCATTTTACGTCAATTATTCAAAATGCAGTGCAGGTAATAGAAATTTAACTTTCACGAACCAAATTTCGTTTCGTATTTCAATGATGAGTACAATTAGTTTTCAAGAAACGCTACAGTAACTTCAGGATTATGTGCAGACACTTTTTGGACAGAATAATGTCCACAAAGTGCCTGCACACAATCCTGAAGTTATTACTAACATTTCCTTAAAGCTAATTGAACGCATTATTAAAGCATGAAACGAACTTTAGTCCGTGAAAGTTAAATTTTGTTTACCTATACGTGATTCTGAATAATTGACATAAAAAGAAAAAGGCGAGAAACCTCACTTGGATTGATCCTTAAACATACTTTCATATAAAAGTGCCGCTACCATCTATATCTTCTTCAAATCTCGCTTTATATAAGCGCAATCGAGAAACTAGTTATTGATTTATAGATTAATCATCAAGAGCTTTTCAACGATACCCCACAAGATGTGGTTTTAAAAATTTCGAATTTCCACCCCAACCGCTACTCGTACCTCCACAACCCCTGAATCGCTGGTGTCACCGTAAATTTTATAGGGAGTACTACAATTTCTGCAAAGTTTCCCTCTAAACTCCATATGGGCTGATATATATATATAAATTTCAACCCCCTCCCCCGATCACACCCTTGGGCCGATTTTGCTCATTAAGGAACTTAGCCGAGCTATTAAGCCTAGAAACAACATATTAAAATTTGGTTCCAATATCTTCAAAATTATGGCCGCTAGCGTGTTAATATATATACACACATAGATATCGTACCGATCTCAATAGGTAGATTTTTCTTCAAAACCTACCTAAAAAGTATGGTTAGCCATACTGAGATTATGACGTCAGCATCAAGGCATATATTGAAATACACAAAAGTGTAAGTTGTTTCCTCTTTAGAATTCACATGCCATATCCATATCACCCTTCACTGAATTTTTGTTCCAAACAAAAATAATTCGAGATATGAAGAATTATTATTCATCGTTCAAGTATTTCTCATCACATTTTCTACTAAGCTTTGGATTAACATTCGTTAAAGGGGGAAAAATGCATATTTCTTACTGCTTGTCTCAGATTTAGTGTACAAAACTTCAAGTATCCTGGCCTTCCCAAGTTTTTGAAAACTGTTATTACGAAGGATTTTCCCACCTAAAAATACCTAGTTTTTACCATCTTGAATTTAGCAACTGCTTTCATATATTTCTGCCCAAACAGTTGCTTGCAAATAATGCCCTTTTTCACGGTTGGTTTCTTGTGGCAATTTTCATCTTCCCAAAATGTTTTCTAACCACGCAAACCTTTTCTTTTCTTCCTCCTCCTATCTTTCAGAATTGCCCTTATTCCTCACGAAGGTCAACAATATGAAAAAGGGAGAAAATAGGCCATGTGGTGTAATCTTGGTTGGAAAGTTCTGGTTTTCAACTATATGATGCTATGCTGTATCGTTTTTCTCTTTTTTTTTTCTGGGTTGTTCTTTTCTAGTTGAAGCCCACAGAACACAATTTCCCGCGTGGCTTGAACGCAGCTGGCGTTCTTCTACAAGAATGATAAGAGTAGTTTAATTAAACACGAGGCATCCGAGAAACAACGCAGTCCTTGTAAACAAAAGACACCTCTTCTATCCCGCTCTTATGTCAACAGAGGAGAAATAGGGGAAGCATCTTCCTCAAAGGCATAAGCCGTAAATTAGGCATGTACAAAGAAACATGTGTATCGTAATTAGAGCAGAAAAGGGTCCTTGTCTAGGGAAAGACACGAGGAATAAATCAAGCAAACAATTAATATTATCCGATTCAAGCTTGTAATATAGTTCTGTCAAAGGAACCTGACTATCATGTCTGGTAGATTCTTTCTTTCACGCAATATAAAATATAAAAAGAAAGGATGTGAAAATCAGTGAACCGGAGTTTGCCAGAATATGATGTAAAAAATTATGTACAGTCAGCGTCAAAAGTTGAAACCCAGTCGAATACATAATTTTGGAATGAACTGACCGATTTGAGTACCGTTTCCTCTAACGTAGAGACAAAGTAATTTTCTGTAACATACACAATAAAAACTGTACTCAAATCGATGAATCCATTACAAAGTTATTTGGAAAAGAAATTTTATGACCGTGTACAAACTTTTGGTGCTGACTGTACAATGTTCTGAAAAACTAAAAGCACAAGAAACGTTTAAAATTCAGCTTAGAAACGTACAATAAACTCTATGCACTTCACATTAGATACAGCGCTTGGAAACTAAACGAAGAGAATTTCAGTAAAGATATCTACGATTACAAAACAAGTGAGGTGGTGTCGAGTCGGGGAACTGTGCGCATAAGCTACCGCCAGGCTTCAGCAGCGAGCATCCAATTTATATGATCAATGTTGCGTTCGAAAATATGCGGCGAGACCTTTTGAACATCACATCAACTACCTTTCTATCTCTAGTAGTTCCGAAGTTGAAACCCCACCTGACGACACTCGGGATCCGCCCCTGCAAACTGGATAAATGATACGGGTTTGGACTCGTATTGCCGAACCTTTCGAACGACACCTCGAACACCTTGCTAGCCTAGTAGTTACAAAGATATAAAGTGCCCCCATATCTGGCAATGCCCCTATCTCTGGCAACCTCCCTGCAATCTGGATAAATGATACTGGTTTAAGCCTCAACCACTTTTCTAGCCCTAGTAGTTCCTGAGTTGAAAGTGGTCGAGAGACGGACGAAGTACAGCATTAGGAAGCCTAAACGTGTAAAATAACTACAGTGGACATGTATGTAGGGTAAAGTAAGGTAATTTGGCAGTACTATTGTATAAGTTTGTCGCTAAGACACCTAGTGTTGTAGGGTTCCACAAGTGACACAGCAATGTACATATTGTTCGCTTCATGATATACTGCTATTGAGATCTTCCGCGCCGAGACCAGTGCACTGTGAAATAAAACAGAATACTACGTTATCTACAAAATACTGCGAAATTACCTTACCTTACCCTACGTAACCTACGAGGAAACAAAATTATTTAAACGAAAAGGATATATGTTGTTTAATTTATGTTTAAGTTATTTTAATTAAAAAAAAATATATATAGTATTTAGTTAACTTTTACTCAGTCCGAGAGGGCAGGGGAGAAAAGTTGGAAGAGGGGTCTATCTTGAAGGTACCATCCCAACCTCTCAGGATAGTGGCCACTGCTCAAACCTAGGACTTTCCGAATGCGAAGCCAGGGTGCTCGGTATATTCTCTATGGACAGCAGCTTCAACAACAGTACAGTCTTACAATGCAGTTCTTATATCATTACTGTCTTAGCATGCAATTACATCCTTCACATAACAAACTGGCGGCTTTTTACACTATTAAAGATGAATATAATTGGTGTTATACTCAAAGGCAGCTTTATTAGCCGAGGGTTCTTAAGAGAGGTGAAATTAGGTGCAGATGACACCCTAAGGACTTAACGTGGATTTGTAACCACAACGCTGAATCTCTCCACACCTGGTACTGCTTGCAAACGGGCCGGGACAAACCAACTTACTCATGACTTGGGTCTGGGCCAACTTCTTCACGGAAGGAGTTGTGTTGACCAGGTGAGAGCACTGCCTGGACTCGGGCATCGAAACTAAGGGTCAGTTCTACAATCGACCGCTAAACTTCTAGTCAGCGCTAAGTTGAGGCCAAGTCTGATTTTGGTCAATGAGAGTACGCAAAATGAGAGTTGGCCTCAACGTAGCGCTGACGAAGTTTAGCAGTCGATTGTAGAACTGACCCTAAGACCCCTAATTAAAAGGCGACGGCTGAAACTTCTCATAACCGGGCGACAGCTCTTTCACAATGAAATGTTCTTGAATTCATTGCCATGTAACACTATTTTCCATGTGTATTCGTTGATTTCAAACACGCAACTAGCACACATATTCTTGAAATACAGGAATGTATTCTCTTGCATTCTAATAAGCTATCATAAGAGTCTTCTAACCAAAATAATTTGTTAATCGAACAATAAAATTAATAAATTGCTAAATAAACTTTACACGCTACCTACGTGTGCGGCACTGAGACTGTCATTAAGAGAACATCACAAATTTTGTAGGCCTTCAAAATCACCTGTTGCTTTTACAGAGCACCGGTTCTTACACGGAACGATATTGTTTCGTACAATATATCTACAAAAATCTATCAGTACCTTTAATGGTATGATGTAGTCACTCAGATCATTTCTTGTTGTTGTCGCAACAGGATTTCTTTTAAATTTCTATTAGTGTAGAATCTGAATTTTTCCTATACAGAGACCAAATTTAGTCCTCACGTTGAAACAACCCTCTCGTTGGCCTCCAAAGTTATATTTTAATCTCTTATCAGGCAGCACAAATGAAATATTTTTCCTCAAAATAATAAACAACCAGATTACTACATCGTGTATACGTACTCAGGAAACTGAAACATCTTCATATTAAATTTATTAGCTGAGATTGCCAAAAAAATGTTTATTATAATGTATACATATAATCCAGGTTTATACAGCAAATTTATGACTGAAGGCGTTCCGCACAGCCATACGTACAAATTTCATTATTAAGGAATTAATATGGTTTAACAGAACAAGTATAGGAACTCCCTTTAAGCATCCTTCCTCAATCACAAACTTTGCTGAAACAAATGTATTAGGTATAACCAGCTCTGGTGTAACTTTGATTGTGATTTGCTAACACGCTGACATGTCTTGCGTCATTACTTGTGGAGATATGACGTCATTTGCAACGAAGTCTTGCTAACACTGCGTACCTCTAGTTTCGAAACTTCGCAATTTTCGATATTTTGTCCAAAAAAATTGAACTTTTTTTCTAGGTTTACAGTCTCCAACATCCGGTCTCGACAATTTTTTACTACTCATTCCAATCGTTCATATTAATAATTTTACATAATAATCAATTCATGAGATATATGCACGAGTTGCAGTATATTTGCCTAGTAACCAAACGTTGCACAATGAAACCTAAGCTGTTGGACATATTTCCTCAGGTTCTCTCTTAGTTCTCCTTTAATTCAATCCGAGGGCTCTTTAATTAAGGCAGCAACACCCTTTCTTCTAACAACACTCTTTTCTTCTAACAATGACATTCAAACATGAAAGAGGCAAGCGAATAAATGTTGATATTTTCACCAAAAAAAAAAAAAAAGAAGCTCTACATGCAAATGGTCTACGAGGCTGTAGTCACAGTTGTATGATTTTCATTTTGGCAAATGAGTGAAGAGAGAGAGAAAGACTGAAAATTGAATTAACGGTAAACACGACGACTTATCCAAGAATATTATTTTTAATCAAAAACTTTGAGAAATCGCCCATTTTAAGTTAAATGTTTCACCCCATACAGAAACTAATGCCAGCTTTAATGG
Source organism: Lepisma saccharinum (assembly GCA_022664845.1). Lineage (NCBI taxonomy): Eukaryota > Metazoa > Arthropoda > Insecta > Zygentoma > Lepismatidae > Lepisma > Lepisma saccharinum. The sequence goes on from JAGDQP010010640.1 coordinate 35,728, forward strand.
AAGCAAAGTCTAATATGTTCACACGATGCTTGGAACTTCCTATCATCTGCACGAACACTTTTGCAATAATAATATAACTGGTTTCTGGCACTGAAGGCCTAATTATCACTGATGGGTCTTGGGAGCAAGGGCGGAGGGGAAGGGGTAGAGACAGCTGAAAGAAAATGAGAACGAAAAAGAAACAGCAATGCAGTGGGGTAGAAAACGCGACAGCCGTTATAGATGTGGTTAATGTCCTGAAAATACTTCATCCATTTTCCTTCACGAAAACTTTCCCCTTTTTTTCTCTTTTCTCTATCTTCTCCTGATTCTACCCCCTGTCATGGGCTCCCAGCGCGATTAGCGTCGAGGTCCCGGGTGAGAAATGGCCATCTATTCATCTCATCATGGAGAAAACGCTTTCACCATCCTCCCTCTTTCGCGTTCCTTGCAAACGTCTCCCAAGAAGACGGGAAATAGTCTCCAACAGAGAAGTCTAAAGGTCTTTGCTTGCTGTTATCATGACGACAAAACGACAATTTTCACGACAATTAATCAGAACTTCAGTAACAATTCCCAGAATTATATCAGAAGCAAAACAAAGTTATACACAAAAACTAATTGATACATAAGAGTATTGCTTTCTGATATCAATACCTAAGACAGATCCTGAATTATATTAATAACTCTGGTTCATATTCCGTAGAACTCATCAAAAATCTACTTTTATGATTGATTTCCTTAAAAAAAAAATGTTTCAGCATTACAGGAAAACAGAGCTATCCTACGTGATCTAGTCGTTACGATCGTGAATGTCGGTGTGGATCTGGAAAGTCACGTAAGTTCGAGTCCTCCTGCTGGCCACTCCATTGGGGGTATCGAGGGTTTTTCTGTTTCACTACGCGAATGCCGAAAGCTACCGAAACTAGGCCCTGACCGTTACTTTTCATTATCCCGCAAGTGCTCGCCGGGACGTCATTTTTTAACTTGTGACGGACTTAGTCCCTACATGGTAGTAAATACCCAGGTAAGCCATAGGCTGAACCTCGCCTGCTTAAATAAAGAATTTTTCAATTCATTTTTTTTTAATATACTAATTAACGATACAGATTTTTAAAAACACACACGCAACAACAACAACAGGACAGCAGCTTTCGACAAAAATATATTAATTTTTCGAATAATAACTTTAAAAGATACAATGCAAGATGGTGTGATTTAATCACTCTAGCATAAAGTATTGCCCTCGGTGATTTAAGTTTAATGTCACTTTCGTCACTACATAATCTTATTTTCAAATTCATACTGTTCGTTTATATGTTCCGATTCCCTGTATTCACAAAAATGTCATACTTCTATAATCGCCCGGTTTTTACGAAACCAATTTCTAGCGAGAGATGTTCAAATCACTAACATATTTATAGAACGAATCTATCTTTTACAGTATAATAGAAGCATATGATTAATTTCATCAGGAGCAGCATGTGAGAACATATTCTAAAATATATCTTATGCATACAACGAACACGCACACGTATCCACCTTATGGAGCGGTCGTAACTCTGGTACAGCGTTGGCTTAGTCATACCAGGCAAATGCCGGGATGGTACCTTCAAAACTGAAACCTTCCCGTCCTTTCCACAACCCTACCACGATCTGAGCTTTAGATGCCTAAATGCCATTCATTACATTTCACGTATTCACCTTAAGAAGTAACTCATTTACTTTCACGAAAAGCGAGGAACTGTGTAAAGGAGAAAATTAAAACAAAACAGTTCTGGATTGTAACTAAATACTCGACGAGTTTATGCTTTGTATCATTTACGACACACCAGTTAACTAGAGCCAAGGCTGTGATGTAGTCCTGTAATCCAGCTACTGTAGAGAAAAATAACAGATCGAATATGGACATTGACTCAGGTTTAAATCCAAGCATCGTTCGGATTTCACGTTAATAGCAGGTCCCATCTTTAGAAGCTGTTACCGCCCATTCAATTAATTTTCTCTCCCTTGAATCAAATTAATAGCCTACATCAGTGTTTTCGAACCTGAGGTTCGTGACAAGCATGTGAGGGGACCGCAATAGTTAGACGTGTGACGAGATATTATTTTCCAATTTATAAAACACTACCGTTACATATAACTGCATATGTCTTGTTTAACATTCTTAATAATTTTATCGTTTAAAGTAAACTGAAATATGTTGGTATTAGTACAGATGGTTCTCAAACAAGGAAGGCAAACAAACAGGACTTTTTGCACGTGTCCAGGCTGTTGCACCCTCTGCCAAGTGGACGCCCTAAAGCATCAACCGTGAATGCCATCCAGGATGAAAGACATTTTCGATAAATCCGTTAAATTACTGACATTATGAAGGCTCGTCCTCTTAGCTGTAGTATTTTCGCTGCAGTGTGTAATAATACGGGAAATAAACATTTACTTTTTCTGATTGATTCGGAATTGGAACCAAAACTAAAAGACTGCTTAAGTGACTTTTCTTGGCTTTCGACTTGCTATTTATCAGATATTTTATCATTTCTGAATGCATTAAATTCAAGTCTTCAAGGTTCTAGTATCGCTGCATTTTCAGTGAAAGACACAATACAGGCCCAGTTAAAAAAATAAAAGTGTGGGCTCGCCGAATCGATACTGAACCTACTTTCTGTCGGCAAATGAAACAGAGTTTTCCGAGTGAAGATTGTGAGAGTATGAAGGAGCATTTGCTTTCCTTGGGTTCCCAGCTGAGAGCTTACTTTCCTGTTTTCAACGAGAAAAACAATTTGATTTAAGAATACATTGCTAAACTATGAAAATGAGCTGTCATCAAGTGAAGAAGACCAACTCATTGAGTTGTCCTGCGATTCCTAATTGAAAATGATGTTTACCAGTTTGTTTGCTGAACTTTTGGTTACATGCGCGGTCTTCGTACCTTGATGTTTCGTGAAAGGCTATTTCACATCCGATACCTTTCGCGACTACTTACTTGTGCTAGTCAACATTTTCTGCACTTCTTTATATGAAAAATAAATACAGAAACAGACTTGATATACAACTAGATCTGCGCCTAAAGATCTCTACTTTGGAGCCAGATATGAAAAAGGTGAAGTCCGCAAAACAACAATAGCTATCATACTGGAAAGTCGTAAGTAAACAAAAACGCTACATTTTATTATTAGGCCTATTACTATTAATTCGCGACTTGCACTATTGATAGCAAACTGTATTCAATTGTACTTTCATGTATTGAAATTGCACGTGGCTCAAACAATCGCTACAGATAATTCAAAGAAGATCTATCGATACTCTACGTATATTGTTCTCTTCGGTTGGAGGAGCATAGGGCCGGAAAGGCGCCAGCAAAAAAAAAAAAAGAAAAGAAAAGAAATCTGCAGCCTGCAATGGGTTGGGAAATACTGGCATGACCATGTGGAATATCCCAGCCTTCCGCATATGCAACCAACATAACTTCTACGTGTTTGTGGTGGCATATGAATTGGGTTTTAAAAACCTTGTTCAATAGTGTAAAGCTACGAACTGTCCTAACGTTAGATGGATGTCTCTAATGTATTTTTATCGTTGTACGAAATTTCAATGCTGTTCCTACAAATTCAGGTTTAGAGAGTTTAAACTTTCAGAGAAGAAAGTTCATAACAATTCCAGGAGTTCAATCTGTGACGATTTTCTTCGTTTCTTGTTTGTTCATTGTTGTGAATATCTAAACTTATAACAATGAAGCTCTGTCAACAATGAACTCTCTAGGCTTGAATCTGTACGACAAAAATACATTACAAATATACGAAGGTAGTAATGCCATCTAGCTTTAGAGATCATTGCCTAACCTTAACTAACTTAAACCTAACCTTACACTAACCTTAAAATATTGAACAACTTCAAGTTTGGACAGTTATTGTAAATCAGATTGTACTGGACTCAAAACAGTCCATTCTCATTTGCAAAGCTGGCTGAACACCAAACAAAGTAAAGGAGATCTGTCTATAACGGCCACCTCTACTTTTCTGGTAAGTCTCTGTTGCTACAGTAGACGCTTTTATCCGGCATTCTATAAACCGGAACGCTCTATTATCCGGCATCGGTCGAGTCACTCACGTTCGGATTTTTCCGGTTGTGCTCGGGCGCTCACTGACCTTGTCCGCAACGTCGCGACGCTGCGTTGGGCTGTAACCGCCATTTTCTTTGTCATCTGCTGTTCGTCTGTGTCGCACGCAATTGTACAGTGATGTTTACGACCCTTCTAACCGTGTTTCCGTTCGCTTAATGTTCGTCGTGATTATGTGTGTTCAGTAAAACTATAGACGTTCGATTATACGGCAAAATCGGTTAGCCAGAATGGCCGCGATCCCGACCGTGCCGGATGAAAGAGAATCTACTGTATATGATACGAGATGAGTTGATTAAGGGGAAAGTGCTGTCCCTTGGGAGACTTAGAGATACCTGATGTTTACCTCACATTTTAAAAGGGATTTTGCCGAGACCCTCATCCACAAAACGAATTTGAAGCTCCATATTTGTAGCGTAAAGGTTTTGTTTTAAAGCAAATACATACATCTATTAGTTTATTACCCATTATGTTATCAGTGTCAACTAACAATTTTAATCCATCCATGACGTATTTTCATTAAATGTAATTATACGAAATAAATATTAGTGTTATCAAAATTCCCATTCAAGAGCACACTAGCAAGAGAACATATGTTTGATGAAAATACGTCATAGATGGATTCAAAATTGTTAATTCACTAATAGTATAATGAGTAATAGATGTATGTATTTGGTTTAAAATAAAACCTTTACAATACAATTTATGTAATTTTTCAGCATTTAATTAGTAGTCTTGAGCTCCAGATTCGTTTTTTGGATGTAGATCTAGGCAAATACCTCTTTAAAATGTGAGGTAAACTTCAGTTACCTCAAACTATCCCAAGGCATGGTATCAGTTGAGAATGTGTACAGAAGTGTAGTTGGAAAGAACGTTGATTGCTGCTTATCATCATCATTGTTTAAACGGAAAATTCTTTTCTTCTACTGTTCTGTAAGGCAAGTGTTATTTTGACGCATTTAAGCTCTTGAACTTACGTAAACGAATGGTTGTTTGGTCTTCCACATCCTCTTTGATCCCAGGAAAAAAGAAAATTTTGAACGCCTTCGGTCCCAGCGTCTCCGGGAGGCGACACGAAACACAACAATTACAAATCATTACACAATTACATTGTGTAAAAGCGCAATGCTACTATCTTTTGTTGGCTGTTTCTATTTTTAGAACAAGCCTGAAATTAACCAGAAAAAATGTTTTGTCTTGTTGGAGCTATTGTGACCTAAAGGAGATTAGTGTTTGGCGTTTCGAGAAGACAGCAACTTTTGTCATCCAGTCATGGGTACGATATTATTTCCAAATCTATTTTCTGATGCTATTACGTGATTTTTACATGAATTTGAAGTTAGATGTTTCGAGAATATTAGCAAATATTCGTTTATCGTAAAGCACAATCACAAGTAGAAATAATAGTAGAGCAAAGTTTCATGTCTCCTGTAGGAGACATTGGGTCTCTAAGCTATTTAAGGAAATAGAAGTAACGTTACATTTTAATTCTGGCACTCATATTTAGAGATATCACAGCTACAATAAATTAATTTCTCTTTCTTATTTTTCTTTCTATGGATAAATATGATTGTTTTTTTTTTAATTTTCTTTGATTATGGTCTTTCATCACAGATTACTGTTATTTGTAATTTCCTAATGATTTTTTCGGATTTCTTATTTCTTCAGTTTCTGAAATGAGAAACTAATTAATTTTCTTCCAAATGAAAAATAAATTACTAAAATATATTTAAATTACCTGAAAATATATAAGAAAGATCTACAGGATATCCGCAAATTGTTCTACTACTCCCATTGAATTGAATTGTATGAAGGCATTTATAGAACTTTGTCTCAGTCCGATATTGGTGGTGGCAGAATTGGTGGGGTCAAAAGGAAGGGATGAATTAGGAGGGCCCACGCACATGTTAGTGCAGCATAAAGCTCAAATTGCAAGAGCATGGACTGAACCACGCAGAAGACCAAACTGCACTACCACTGAGCCACACCAGCCCCCTAACTTTTCCAAATGCAGAGCAGAGTGGAGACAGAATAATCCTCCCTTCTAAAATAAAAAAATGAACGATTCTCAAACCTCTCAAAACCCTCCTTTTCCGTCACCGTCATTGACATTGAGATGAAACATCAAGAACTCGAAAGAGCTTTGTATGGAAACCCTACAAGCAACCATTGAAACACTCACACCCAGCGTTCAGAGGAGGTCAATACAACTTTGTAAACCGATTTCTCATTGAACAAAACAACACTATAATAGCTCCATGAATTATTCCATTATTGAGGCCCTAAGCTGCAAAGACAATTTGTGGATAGCCTATATATACCTTATTATTCCTAGCATTGTTTTATTTGATGAATTTCATTTACATTTTTATGGGATATTCACAGTATCTTTTCTTTTTGTTGCAGATTCTGCGAAATTTGTTAATTGGGTGATAGATGAACTTGATGGCGATGTATCCGACTGTGACCTTACTGACGACGAAGATAATGATCCAACATACGTGGACCCAAAACCAGAAGTACCATATGCGACTGAGGATGATGAAGATAAAAATGAAAGTGATATTGTTGCACGCTCAAGTTTTCAGGACCCAAAATCAAAAAGATTAAACAAAAAAAAAAAAAAAAAACAGCGCAGTTCAATCCATTGCCCCCAGCACCTGAGTATATTGAATATAAGCAAAACCCTGTCAATCTTGCCCCCACACGAGTACTTCAGTAAGTACATACCAGAACAGATATTCATTTATATGTGTACGTACACTAATCAGCGATATTTGAGAGAGACAGGAAAGGAACTAAAATGCACAGTTGATGAAATAAAAACTTTCATTGGCGTAACCATTATTGTCATATCTAAAGCATCCTAGAATAAAAATGTATTGGTCTGGTAAAACTAGGGTTCCAGCTGTTGCTAATAAAATTACAAAGAACAGATACTTTTAGTTGAGACGATCTGAAAATCAGGGATGACTCTTCCGTGTCACAAGAAGAAAAATGGGCAAATAAATTTTGGAAAGTACAGCCGATAATTTAATCAGTGCAAAGAGGTTGCAGGCTAAACCCAAAGTCGAAAGTCGTACCAATTGATGAACAAATGATACTATTTTGGGGACATGTTTCTATTCGCCAATATGTGAAAGGCAAGCCGAATCCTTGTGGTATAAAGAACTTTGTTACAACGGCATCAGATGCTCTTCCATTGGACTTTTTCTTATATCAGGGGAAAGGAGACAAAATCCTTGACAGCGACAAATTCAATTATTTAGATATCGGTGGGAAATCAGTAATGAAGCTTTCTAAAAGCCTCCCTCCTGGTGTGCCTATTTACATGGACGTTATTTTTCTTCAGTTCCATTGCTTGACGCTCTGCACATTGAAGCGCAATGTCAAGAATAGGTACTATTCAGAAAGGGATAATACCCTGAAATTGTGCTCTGAAACCAGACAACCTTATGAAGAAGACAAGGGGATCAGTTGATCAAGTCGCGAGGAACGATGGACAAATTGCTGTTGTAAAATGGTATGATAACAAACCTGTGACTCTCGTTTCATCCAAAGAGGGTTCATATTCAATGGATACGTGCCAGCGATGGTCCAAGAAAGAAAAGAAGTACGAACAAATCCAGCGACCTGCAGTTGTTAAATCATATAACAAGAGTATGGGAGGTGTGGATGTATAGAATAAACGCTCGAACTAACAAATGGACAGTTCGAGTGATGATGCATTTTTTTTTACTTCTCCATTGCAGCTTCCTGGATTGAATATAAGCGAGATCAAACAGGATTACAAACTCCGAAGAAAGAGCTTTTAGATTACCTAGGCTTCAGAGAGAAAATAGAGGAAGGGCTTATTCACCATGGCGGACAGGAAGAATTTTCTGATCCCGAATACAGTCCTGTTCCAACACAATCTGAGCATCCTCGAGTTCCTGTTCCACATCCACCTGACGACTTACGAAGGAAAAATGCCCTCCATCTTCCTGAATTTCCTCCACAGGTTAAAAAGAACAGATGCCGCTTACCAGGATGTTCGTCTAACTCTGCCAGGATAAGATGTTCTACTTGTAAAGTATTCACTTGCCTCCAAGAATCGAAAAACTGTTTTCAACTGAACCATCTCCTTTAAATAAGTATTGCGTGTGTCTGAACACTAAAGACAAAGTGCAAAATTGTAAAAAAGTAATGTGAAACGTGTATACTGTACGGTAATATATATATATATATATATATATATATATATATATATATATATATAAACAAAATATATCACATAATATGGTATAATACGGTAAATTATGATATTATGGTATATTATGGTTGGGGGCTGAAGGAGTACTGAATTTCGTGTCGTCTGGAGGAGACGCAGAGACTGAGGAGGATATAAAACATGTTTTTGTGTATAAATTGAGAAGTCGACTAGGTCGATGATAAGGGTCTTATTGGAGTCACAATGTTTGTAGAAAATGTCACCTGTCTAAAACGGCCACAGTGGCCATATCATTCTATTCAACTATATGCTCTGCAATATTTCGCTGTAAAATTTTGCTCTGTAATATTATTTGCAATTTCTAATATGTTTCTGACAAGTGAGTTATTTTTCAAATGAAATATTGAAGAGTAGTACTTTCGGACTACCTTTTGAAAATTAGTTCAATTTAGCATATTTCGTTTCATATCAAAGTTCACTGTTTGTTTATCGTTAAACATTTTTCTAATTTTAGTGTGCTCTGTCATATTTTGCTTGTAATTAAGGGTTTAAACATGTATCTGCAGTTGTCATGAACGTGGACAAAAGGTGGCCGTTTTATTCATCTTAAATTTCTAACCCCCAACTTTGAGCTCTTTAAAAAAAAAAAAAAAATCTCTTTTCATTCTTACTACTGAAGTAAAATTTCTGAATATAGATATATAAAGTTCTGTTAAGATAGTAGTTATTTATTGCAGTCCACAGTTTTCATAAGAATTTTACGAGTTATTGGTGTCTATACTTAAGAGTGGCAGTTACAGACACCTTTCCCCCTATGTATTTCTACATGAAAATTAAATAATTACCAAAGTGGCATGTGGTGTCAGTAACACCATGCCTAATATATATATGAGGATAAAAAATAACTTCCCTCTCTCTCTCTACTCACGTGACAATATTTCTCGCGAATAAATCCTTCACACCAATATCATGAAAAGTGAATTGAAGTTAATTTCACAAACCTGAATCAGCATTCTCATATCATCTCATCCCATTTACTGGACATCATTACACTAAATCAGAGAAAACCTGTGCGAATCGAAGAGACTACATCAAATATTTCGATACCTAACGTAAGGCCCTACACATCGTCCGTACTGAAAAGTTATTGAAAATCTAATATTGGCAATATAAAAAAATCGTTAGAAATAAACGACCTAGAAACTCCATTTAAAATCAGTATTCGACACGTCAATTTTCGATTAGATCAATCACTCGATATATCTAAAATTTGCAAAGTCCTATAAAGCGATCTCTTACCTTCAGATATTATCGCCAGAATCAGTGAGATCCAAGCAGATTGCTGGGCCCAGCCAGCTGCCTATATTCAGAACTGAAGAGTGAAAATGCCAAACGTTCTAAGTGCCAAATTAAAAATTTTACAGGAGAAGCAGAAAACTGAATCGATTTAGTATCACCTAACATATTTCTTCGAACACAATGTGATTGTTTTCACCTCTTCTGGATTAATTTCGCACTTGGAACAAGGATGGGAACATGCAGGTGGACACATCGAACAATACTTGTGTTTACTTTTAAAAATGACACTTGGCATTTCTACAATTCAATTCTCTCAAATATTCTCAGAAATAAGAGCAAATAGATTCCCGATGTTATTTTAGACTCAACGAAGTTCCAACAAATGGTTTTACTAAGGCAGATACTCCAACAATATCTCCAACAAATACCTGTCAATTTATCTTACGGTCTTTAATATAAAAATATGGTAATACAGATCCAACCCCAATTGTGGTAACCGCAATTCCAACGTTTCGTTCAATGTAATATTGAAACTGAACCGTGCCAATTCATGACAAAAGAGAAGCTATTCCCAAAGGCTATTCCCTAAACTCTTACGCAACAAGCCTGAAAGAAATTACCATTAGCTCACGATTTATTGTTGGCTTCGACGCTAATAAATTTTACATTCTCTGGCAGAAAGGTGGTGAAGCAGTGACAGTTTTAATAGCACTGGATTTTCCCACAAAAGACACATAGGTGTCATTTAGCTCCAACGAATAGATGTATGAAGAACACATTTTTGCGTGACCTAGTTATGTTAAGAGAAATGTTACTACTGTACCAGTATCTAGTTTATAAGCGCAGTTATTTCCTGGATAGTCATTAAAAAATATAAACAAACAAACCAGTCCCTCAATAACCAAAGTTGGGAGAATAATCATATAAATAGTGATCTAGTAACAGGAAAATACAGTTTCCACATCGATGACGACAATCTTATTAATTAGGTAATGTTATTAGGCAAATGTTAAAGGTTCTCGTTAAGTATTGAACTGGCTGTATATTGAACAATTATTATTTAACGTCCTGAACAACATGTTTGTAACCTTCTCGACTCAGGTATTCAATGTACCCCAATCGACAAAACTCAAAAAACCATACACACAGAAAGCGAGCATGCTGACCGTCTGGAATAAAACTTATTCTCTTCAGAGCAACTACACGACTCATCTGTACTCTTTTGTGCTTCACGTACAGGAACACCATTCACCACTTCAACGAAAAGATCACCGCTCTCTCTACGCCTAGACTCTAGGGCATGCTCCCTTTTCAACAGTTCAGATCTTGTTTCCTAGAGAATCTAACGACGTAAATGCACGTTCAGACTAGATAATATTACTAAATGGTGTTGTACTTAACCCATGTTCACACGAAGCCACCATAGCCGCGCCCTCATGGTGTCGCCACCACACCGTCAAATAGTTTCAAATGGAGCCATTCACACGTGGTGGCGGTCGCACCTCTGGCAGCGCGACCAGAATTCTGATGGTGGCAGCCCGCAATTTTCTAAGCCACCAAGTTGGCAGCGCCACTACATCGTTCCATTGTCTCAAATGAAACTTTCCATACGAGGTGCGACTTGCCGAGCAACCAGAGGCGAATTTGCTTTTAACCGTTTTATATTTAACAATGAATATTGAAGTAGAAAAGGCACACTTCGACACGGAAAACTTAATAGCCGAGATCAGACAAGGACTGCAATATGGGACACGACTGTTGAAGATTATTCTAACAGAATTAAAGAAGAGATGCTGGGAGGAACTTGTAAAGATTTTTATGAACAATGAAAATGCCTCGCCTGCAGAGAAAAATGAATTCGGTGTCACATTTCTAGATATAGCAAACATTGAACTGACAGAATTTATTTATGGCTTTCTTTGCAAGTGGTCATGGCTTCAACACCCACCAGGGTCTATTGAACGGAGTTATTCGGAGCTCATTAAAAAAAACACGTGCCATTCTCAGAAGATCACTAGATCGTTCAGGATGTTAACCAAAACAAACCTAACCTAGTCTAGCTTAATCTAACTTAACCTATTCTGTTGTATAATGACGTATGTTGGAACAACTCGTTGGTTTCTATAAACTGTGTCTCCAACATCGATCAATCCAGAACATTATTAATACTCATTTGTTTTACAGGTTGGTCATTATAAATAACTATTGTTGGGATAGATGCTCGAAGTTTATCAGGAGATATTGTCTTTACGTATTGAAGAAGTCCTTGAACTAAGGATTTACAAGGACACATATTAATGCGGAATACGGGAAGCTGTTATGCATGGATAATTTCAAGTATGTATAATTATTTCCATATTTAATATGAGCTTGTGCACTAATGTTACTTATTGCTGTGGACCTACGTGTACAACGATATAGGAAGTGAAAGTTATATTCGACTGCTATTTCAGTAAAGACAAAGTATCTGACATTGAATATTGTGTTAATTCATTACCACTACTAAGATATTTCATATTGGTCGGCATTACTTTACTATACGTTCACGTTATTACCACGACATTCAATATTATTCCATATTCTAAACTAATCCGAGCAAGCCTCACCTATCCTAATGTAACCTACGCTAATCCAACCTATTCTAATCGAACCTTTCATCGAATCAAGTTAGGAACTTCTAGTGCTACGAAGCTGATTGGTGTGTCGTTGGAATAGTGTTGGCGAGACGAGGTCAAAACCGCATACATATAATCTGTTTGTGTCCGTTCGTCTTTCGACAATTTCAACTAAGCAACTTGTAGGCCTAATAAAAACAGTATCGCTATTTTCTGTAGAACGAAACTGAATATATTTTACATGGTTTTCAAATACACGTGAATAATGAGTATAGTGTGTGAGGAAATAGAAAGCTTTTCTAGGCATGTTTCAAACATATTTTATTAATAATGCATATTACATAATTGGCCCAAAAAATATTCTTATGGTTATTAACTGAAATAATAATAGCGTATTTAACAATTACTGGTGGCGCGACCATGGTGGCTCCGTGTGAACTGGGAGTTATTTTCACCAAGACATCACATGAGAATTGAGGAGTCTGTGTGTACATAATGATAAGTGGCATGTTATAAAATTTTCAGGAATAGATGCTGAATACTCACTTAAATATTGTGGATGAAGTACGTAACATACACCTTGCTTGTTATATTATTCAACCAATGGTTTGTTAATATCAGGGGCCATGCTGTTGACCAATTAGCGAGCTGTTATTTCCACTGAACAACATGTTCGAGTACGCTTAACTCAACTTTGCTTAATATATAATTTACTGTTAGTTTCATCCGACGCCCTAATTTTGAAATGCAATTAGCATACTCTAACTACATCATCACATGGGGAATGATTTTCGGAAGGAAACCGCACTTAAAAAAAAAACAGATATTTTCGAAAGGCCTATATTCCTATCAAAAAATGAACTTTACCACCACCACCACTACTACTATGACTACTATAATAATAATAAACAAAAAATTCTTGAAGGTCTATTTTACAGTATGTACTGCCTTTACAACACCCTAACGCTGCAGGCAGCCACGTAGACGAGGACTGTGACTATTGCTTTATCCTGTCTGTAAATCAAGGTAACATTTTAACATCCACTGAGAGAAATTAAGGCTCAATCCAAGTGGGTTTCCGTCCCAAACGTGTCTCCACACAATCCTGAAGTTATTGCTAACGTTTCCTTAAAGCTAATTGTACCCATTATTGAAGCATGACATGAACTTTGGTCTGTGAAAGTTACATTTTGTTTTCCTCTTCTGAATTTTGAATAACTGACGTCAAACGAAAAAGGCGGGAAAACCCACTTGGATTGAGCCTTAAAGAAAAATATAAGTTAGGACGAGCCAGCTATGAATTTTGATTCCAGGACGCCAACTGCAAAGCAATTACTCTATTTATATCACGTCGTCCTACTTTGATCGAAGAGATAGGGTTCCTTCTATGAAATCGAAATGAACCGAGTTCGATGCCCGGCGTCGGCCATCCGATCAGGGTAGCTTGACTAACGCCAGGGCCGACTTATTTCAAAACTCTTTTCCTTTTTTTGTTATTGTTAAATATCCAGTGGTTTGGTTGTATCTAGAGATTGTTAAAACACAAACGGCAATATTTATAAACAGTATCACATAATGCCCAAAGAATTATCTTCAATTTTAGCAAGTCATAAACACTATTTTGATTTCAACACTGATCAAGTTCAATATGCACGGAGTGATTGCAGCCAAGTTCTGTCACAAAACGTCAGCACTGTCAGAAGCATGTTATACAGAAACAATCCAAAATGGCCGCCAAAAAACCAATTTCCCAAACCACTGAAGCTAGAGAAACGAAATTTGGTATGTAGGTGTACCATCACGAGTAGGTTACAATAAATGGGGGCAAACCTCCTTGGAGAGTCTGGTTACGATAAAGAGGGCGCAGCCCCCAAAACTCACCAATCTGGGGGCCCTATCAGACTGCATCTCAGAATCGAAGCAAATCTTAGATTCGGATGTAACTCTCGGAACCGCGGATCCGGATTTGGAACCTGAGTAACTAGATCAGGATCTTCGACCTACGTATCTGAATCCGGACCGTGGCACCGGGTACACTGATCCGAATCTTGGAACGGGTTCCTTCAGGATCCGGTTCCGTCCACCCCAAGTTTAAATCATACGAAAAGTGTCTGAATTCACACACTTCAACACCCATGCACAGAAACTGCAAAAATAACTAGTTTTGAAAATACAATAAATTATCCGTTCTTCCGTTTTATCATTCAATGCCTTGCAGTCGTAAATTCTTAAAATTAGGAGGTGTAAAGAGACGAAGAAAAGTTTATTATAGATCTAAAATTGTCAGAAATTTATCACAATCAACTACTAACAGGGCTAAAAAAAATAACGAAAAGTACACATTCATCTGCTAGACATGGAGAAGGGGGGAAAGAATTGGCCTGAAGACAAAAGATACGTTCCAAGTAGTTATGCAAATGAGTTGGCTCATTTCTAACCTCACCCACATATCTTTCATTCGCGAGACGACATCTTATGAACGGGGTAAGAGAAAAGACAACAGAAGAAGACAGTTGCACAACCGCAACCGCCAAACTTTTTAACAGTTAAGATTAACGACTTTGTGACTGTGAAACTCCATAAGGAATAATTAATGCTTTCTCTCGTGCATCGTTGCGTCTTATTGATTACTTTACGCCGCATTAACTTTGCCTTAGCATCCGAACAATGTGGGGAAAATATGAGAAGACTTTATCTTTTCTCTGTGTATTACTTCCTGAGCACGCTCAACCAGTTTCCTTTCTCGGTAAATAATAAAGACGCCCTGACGACTGAAAAATGTTGAGTTTCTTCCTTATTTGAAACAGCTTTCTTGTTTAATTGCCCTACTTTTTCTTCCTGAAATGTCTCATACGTAAGTAATCAACCCAATCTTACGAAAAACTCAAACTTCAATTAAACTCCAGAATAAGAAGTCATATTCTGCCAATCTCTATAGTTTTTAAGTCATTGCATACCGAAATAACACATTTATAAGTGTTGCTTGCATGTTAATGATTATTTGCAGGTATAACGTTCTAAGGATGCATTATGCTGAAGTACTTGTCTCTATATGTATATATGGATAATAATGAAATGTTTCATTCCAGGTACCCACTATGGAGGTGTTCAAACAGAAAAAGCGCGCCGTAATTTGGTTTCTGGTGTGGGAATGTTAAAGTTCTACCAACATTTATCGTCGCGTATAGTAAACATTACTTAGATCGCACTGTAGTGCTTTCTTTGTGTGAATAATTTAGGACTGCAGGTCTCCGCTTAAATCAAAGACATGCCAGATGTGGGTAAAAAATCGTCTCAACACCAAAGACAAAATTCCTGCGGTGAATGAACTGTTAATGGCAAATAGACGCGTTTCATGGGATATCGTGTTGGTTGCCGGTCCAACAATTCAAATCACCTCCACGCTCGGTTATGCTCGGTGACGAGATCAAGTTTGCAGTGATTACCTCCAGTAGCAGACTCCAGAATTCTGCACCAAGGCGTTTCATGCTCTTATGCATAGTTGAAGTAAGGGTCTGAACAGCAAACGCGATTACAATTAGACATCTCTTTGTACGTGTATTCCACAGCCTTCGTCATAATTCATTTGGGCAACCATCGTATTCGAATCAAGACTGCTAGTCACTAGTGAGGAATTTATGTAAAATTACAATGTTTATATACAGGCTACAAAAAGGAATAAAACTGTCATTCAACACTTTTTTTTATATCTTGTGCCGTTTGGCACTTACAAGAGCTAGTTTAGTAGGCCAACAGTTAACCTACCAATTAGTTCTTATAACTGCAGAAAATACGATAGATCAAAAGGTGTTTCCTCTAAAAGTTGTTCAAAATTTAATGTTTGTTTCAAAGAAAGCAAAATCAACCTCTGTGTCTAAAAGTTGGAAGTATTGCCGTAGCACTATTCCCGGGACGGCCCTGTTTCCGAAAACTTACCGTTTGGTTCTGCGTATCCAATTTCATAATTCACTTTAGTTTCGAACCATTATTTACTATTCCCTTTGAGTTACAGCATTCGAAAAGATCCGAAAATTCTCTACACCATATTATTGTTGACCTAATTACTCTTGTAGCTGCCAAACTTTATGAGCTATCGAAAACTGTTCCATGTAAAAGTTGATAAAAATTTAGTGCTTGTCTTAAGGCAGCCAAATAAACTCCTGTTGCCAATTAAAATTTGGAGGTCCCCCAACTAGAGGTATTTCCGGGATGCCACTGCTTTCATCAACATCACCGTGTGGTTCTACATCTGCATTTTGGTATTATACTTTTTGTTTTAAAGCTCTATGTGCAATAGGAGCCGAATTCAAGCCCTGGGACGTAGACTCAGAACCGCCCAGTATATAACGCGCGGGTGGATACTATTTGATTGACTTAATTAATATTAATAGGCCCTACATGTCACTGACCAGAGGCAAAGTTGCCTATAGGACATAAATACTGTAAATTCATATTCAAAGTACATGTGGCGCAAGGCCGTGACAAGTCTGAAAGAAACATCCCTCCGCGAGCACGTCAGCTTAGCATTTGCCTGGTTCGTCTGAGGAAAAACCTTGAATACGATGGTCGTCGTCAGCAACGTTTCAACCTTCGCAGCTTTGCTAGTAACGATACTCAACTACGTGGGGTGAGTATAACGTTATCGTAATAAGATAAAACAACAAACATTATAATTTTATGACATTCTTGTGACCAATCACCAGTACCACTACGCCCTACCAAAATCACCTGCGATACACTTTAACCCATTCTGCGACAAATTAAGACGATTCCAGACGCAAGAAGCATCTTAATAGAATGGGAGATGCCAAAGTTTGGTGCTCCTGGCGCCTTCCGCTGGACATGGTGTTAATTATGTGACCTGGCACGCTAAGGTCATGGCAGTTGGCCAGCGAGTGCAGTGAATTGTAGATCACAGGAGTAGATGGGTCAAACGCGGCAGATCGTGTCGGGGGAGATTCACTGCTGGAACACGATCTCTGATCACAAATCTTCATCATGGACTGGAAAGCTAGGAGAAGGGAAGTTGTAAAACTAGTTTAAATGATGTTTACGGTTTTCGATTTTCAAAAAAGAAGGGGAAAACTTCACGGATCATATGCCAAAAACCATTACCAGATGAAATCCTCCAATACTACAACAGAGAAGAGGTAACACAAAGATTGTAGAGAAGACACGCTATAATAAGAGATGCTAGTTTCCTTCCGTTTTATCTCTATTCTGTGTTATCTTATGCTTTGAATGAAAAGTGCAGTACTACCACGAAACAGAACTCCCTTTCTCACATTGATAAAAATCTTCATAGTCTTCTAACATTCAAATTACATAGACTATATTCTGCGAACTAATTAAGATCCGTAGAACTGCATGAAGTGTTCATTAAAGCAATCCTTGAGTGCTCTATTTTCACTGAATCATGTATACAGGGTGTCCCTAAAAGAATGTTCCAAACTTTGAGAGGTGGTTATTACATCAAAACAATAACAGAAAAGTTATTTTGAAGAAATTTAAAATTATCTGTAGTTTCGGAGATACAGCTGCTCACAGTTACGGTGACCTCGCCACAAATGACGTCGTATCTCGACACATAATGACGTAAGAAGTGTCGGCTTAGCAAACGGTGACCTCGCCAGAAATGGCGTCGTATCTCGACACATAATGACGTAAGCGGTGTCGGCTTAGCAAATCACAATCACCTATTAAGAATTTCATTGTGAAGGAACTAAATGGTTTAACAGGGCAAGCATAGAAATCTCCTCTACGCTGCATTTGCGAATCATAAACATAGCTTAAATAGACGTATTGGGTACTAATTTATTGTGATTTGCAAGGCAATACGACATGCGTCATTATGTGTCGAGATACGACGTCATTTGTGGCGAGGTCACCGTAACTGTAAGCGCCTGTTAACTCCGAAAGTATAGGCATATTTCGAAATTTCTATAAAGGACCTTTCTTCTAGATTTGATGTGAGGAATCACCTCTCGAAGTTTCGGGCATTATTTGACAGACACTCTGTATAGAGGTGTATAAAATTCACACCCTCGGAGGTCATAAAATTTGTAAAATTTAAAAAAAAAATGTTTTTTGAAACATTTCACTTTGATCCATACCATTAGTTTTCTAGTAATTAAGGATATTGTAAAGCGGTAGTTCCAACACCAGATCGCAGAACCGTCTTATAAATCTAAAACATTTCCCCCTTGTTCGAAATTTCAAGGCAGCTGATGTAAATTCTAACCTAGAGAATTTGCAACCTCTAACATCGACGTTCGTTCAATTCAATTCTAACCCCGACGGTCGTGACGTTTCGCGTCCAAGAGGTTCCAGTTTCGAATCTCGGCTGGAGTTTATGGATTTTAAAAAGGACCGCACTCACATAGTGTGTTTCACTCGCTCTCGGTCCCTGATTTTTGCTTACAACTTTCAAACTAATGGACAAATCAATGAACTTTGACATGGAAATATCTTGGTGTATGAGAAGCAAGGTATTTCATTTCCTTCACCTGCCTCTCCATGTTACGAAAGGTATCCAGCAACTCATCGGCAGTAACAACCTCAAGGTCATCAAGCCACCGCAGCTCAGTCGTAGAGCGTTGGCGTAGCATTCAGGAGGTAATGGGTTTGATCACAGTGGCCGACCATCCTGACTGGGTTTTCCAGGGATTTTCCTCAATGACACCAGGCAAATACCGGGATGGCACATTCAGCATTTATCCTGGCCGACGCCTTGCCGAATCCTTTTCCCTCCCCTATCCCGACCTGAGCCTTAGATGCCTAAAGACCATAAATAAAATTCATTCACAACCTGAAGGTCAGCTGACCTTACCCTACCAATATCTTTGTATGGGGCATGCTCAAAGTGTATCGCAGCTCACCACGAACTCTCACCGAACTGCAAGAAATTACTCGGCGATAAATTGAGGCTGCAACTCCCGATGTTTAAGTGAACACGTTCCGTAACATGGTGACGTGAATGCAAGCATGTGATGCTAATAGCGACCACTTTCAACATGTTATTATAAAGATCACCATGCTTCTCTAACACCAAAGTACGTTTGTGCCAATTTCTGCTAAATTACGTCCATTAGTTTGAAAGTTATAAAAGAAAATCAGGGTCGGAGAGTGAGTGAAACACCCTATACATAATTGGGAAGGATCGAAGTCCATAGTTAAGCAAAGTATGCCAGACAAAACGTCCAAGTTTATCAAATCAAGAGATCTCACACGTCCAGAGAGAAAACATCTTTTCCATTTTAAAGTTTCCCCCC